>VCRD01009799.1:0-11668 GCA_006783055.1 Trinorchestia longiramus | reverse complement strand
TGTGCACTTGCTGTGCATCACTGCCCCTATTCAGCCACAGTTGCTGTAGCCCCCAGACTGGTCATTCTTACCTTGAAGCTGAACTAGCCAAACTTTCATCTGGACGCTCTGAACTGGCTGGCAAGAATCAAAAGAAGTTCCAAGCTATTTCTCGTGCCAATTTCATGGAAATACAAGCTGAGTTTCCTGTTGACAAGTTCCTTTATTTACCTTGAGTAAGGTCACACGGGCAGTTAGATTAGGCTTGTTAAAGTTGGTTGCTTAAAATCCCCCAAGCACAACCAAACTTTACATACCCGTCTTGTCATTGAATTCCCCAACTAGAGGTGCACCAGTCGACTCCCTTAACCTTATTTTCTGATATATAGTTATAAACATAACACCATCAACCCAGGGCACCAGCTATCAAAAATAACAAGCTCGTATTCATGGCCGGGTTTCGAACCTGCGGTCTTTCTGCCCGAAGCAGAGACCTGATAACAAATACAGGCCGCAGACCACTCGACCACGGTGGCTGGAGAGACAGAAACAGTATCTTTGAACTGCATTATCAGCCTTCAAATTTTAACATAAAAATTGAAGACTTGATTGCAACATATGTACAGTATCTTCAAATAAAGAAATTGTTTACCTTGTTTATATGTTCATTTTAATTCATCTCTGATTGCTCTCATATTACAAAAATTCAATCAGGAAAAATTTGAAAACCATAATGACTTAAATTTAAATGGTTTAAACAATATACTTCTACGACAACAACTATGCGGGAAGGAATTTTTACATTATGAGAAGCTTATTTGTCTTTCATCCGCTCCGTAATGAACTTGGCACTTGAGTCAACTGCGTGAACTGAATAGTCCACTGTACTCCGCCCTTGGATCAGTGACCTCATGCGTACTAGTAGACATTATGCAGTCCAGCCATCTATACTTTAGACGTTTTGTTATGAGAGCCAAAGTTTTGCAGTTCTACCTTACCGCCGTGTGCATATCCTATGAATACCCCAATTTATGTGAATACTGTCGATACATTCTCACTGAATGCTTCTCAGGAGTTATATAAAATTATTTTCTTTTGTTAGCGAGTTACTCGGAAATTTAATAAAATGCCCAACATATTGGCTGGAGATGAATTTTAAATTTAATTATTTTCATTTTTCAATAACTGGAGTTGATACATAAGTATCCACACATTGGTTTGTTTTTAATGTCAAATTTGTTGTAGGCGCACAAATGTAACATGAGTCAAAATACAGTATTAGAAACTAAATGTTCAATATTTGTTTCTATGTAATATGTGGTTTTATAGACTACACAGTGCAGACTAAGGATAAGAGTTACCACTCTGCAGACAGTGGCAGAAATTCTGATGTCTGGCAACAATTTTGTGTGACCAGACCAAACTGTTCAAGATTTTGCCTGTGCAATTAAATGTATTCCTACATTTTATAGAAACAATTTTAATATGAACCTCCATGAAACCTAAATAGAAATAGTTTTTTACTTTTTAAGTAAATGTGTTACTCGTTTTCTTGTCATTGTTTTCAATATATTTACCTAAAGAGATTCAGTTCTTGATTCTGAAATAAGATTTCAGTTTTTACAGATAGAATTTTTAATTTTTTGACTTATCTACTGTTATATTTAATTTACCAATTATTTTCAATGCATTTGTTGTGAAAATTGAAAACAATCATACTGTTTTTGTGATAGTATTTGTTGAACAGCATTTAATTTTTTATTTAGTTAGAAATATTGTAAAATTTCAAAAAGACCCAAAAGAAGCAGTGACAGCAGCATGGCATCAGCACGAGGTCCTGGACTCTACGAGTTTCTAAGCGAGGCTGAACTGCAGGACTACTTTAATGCCATGAAGACTGAACTCAAGGTGTGCTAATCCTCTGATTGTCTTCTTCACTTTTAAGAAATTTGTTTTTAAAAGAAAAGGAGAAAGGAAGGAAAGATCATTTTAATAATGTATACATTGAATATTCAATCTAATATCTTGAAATTATTGATAGTGCTCCAAGAAACTCTACCTGTCCTCTGAACAGCAACTTGAAGGAGAGTTGATATGAACTGTTATGAATGTTTGACTACAAGTGTCCTGTATTGTAGGACTTGAATTTTGTTGAGGTTCAGGCAAAAACAAAATTGACTACAGGATGGTTCAATCGGGTTTTGTGTGTTGCTTCCGATTAAGTAGTTTCACAAAAAATTAAGCTTCAAATTATCAATTTTATTTATTTTACAAATATTTTTATAAAATAAATGTACATTTAAAATTATAGTTTTCCTATTTTCTCATATCTACTGTGTAAACTAGCAATGTTTTTTCAGGTACACAATGTTGGACAACTGAAATTTGTGACGGATGAAGATCTGCTTATGCTTGGGATGACTCGTCCTGAAATTCGAAGACTCAAAAAATTCTTTCAGAAATATCATCCCCAAACTTACTTGTCTAAGTTTAAAAAGGTTTGTAAATGAAGTTATGTCATAAATATGACATGTAAGTTGAGTGATTCATTATTTTTTAGAGAACAAGCATTTAAATAATTTGATTCTCTACCCATCTTTTGCTCCAAGTTATATCTTGAGTATTTAGTTATATCAAATTCTGTTTGAGCTTTTATACTTACACATTTTACATACTTAAAAAACAATATAGTAAATTACTGCATTTGGTCCAAGATGGGACATGTAGTCAACTGTTTCTTATAAAATGTTATATATCTTTAAGTGAAAAATTGCTGTAAAATTTAAAAGTGTAATAAAGTTGCACCTGTAATGAGAGAGATAATAGCAATTATAAGGCTTTAAGTGTTAGTATTTGCTATCTTTTTGATGGAATGCACTCTACCTGGTATTGTTTCCACTGTTTGAAGTATGCATGGATTTTTTATGTATCCAAGAGTTGCCTCATTGTTAAGCTTCACTTCAATTTCCTCAATGTTTTTTTTTTTTCAAATGGGACCTGAATGTGAGAAAGAAAACAAAGTCATAAGGTTACTGTCACGCCTGATGCCTTGCATGCTTATCAACTAAATTGCTGCACAATATGCTATGTGATAAAATGCATTCTTGTGCTATCATTGCCAGAACTTGTGCATTGCTGATATTTTTATTTGTTCTGTTCAAGAATTGCCAGAGAAATCAGAGGTCATACTGCTTGTTAAATGTCTGGTTATGTGGGTATCCTCATCATAAACAAAATCTTGTGAAAATATAGCCTACATTATGTTTTCTTTAGCTTTGTTATCAATTTTAGTGTGAATAGTTTTCTAACAATTTACTTACTAATAAACTTGTGTAAGGCTGAGATATTTCTTCCTAAACACCTGTAGATCTTAAAGCAAGTCTGTTCATTTCACCCACTAATTCTTGAAAAATTGGCAGCAAAACTGTGTGTTGTCTAATTACTCATTAAACAACAAGGTCTCATACTTTATAACTTCCACACCATAGTATGTAGTATTCAGGGGGATCCAAGGTCAACTTGTGTTGTATGCTTTATTTTAGCTCTAACCCTTATGTAGGTACACAATGTCCCGTCTTCCATGGTATTATGCACTTCATCCACAAATATATTTCAGAAAAGTTTTGATGCTCATGAATATCATTGAAGTCAGAGTTAGCAGTAAGCTCATATCCATGACAACTGGATACTTGACTGTGATGCTGTGTTTGTGCATTAGTCAATTTTGCTTTACTGTTCCCATCAAGTTTATTTCATAAATTTTCATCCAATAAGAAGTCAAAACTGTTGAGCTACAGCATATTTTTGTGAAGTGTGTGAAATTTGATTTGCATAAAATTTTATAATTTTTCTGGTTTCAAGTGATTGCATGGCTTTTTGATGAATGAGGAGTTTCGTATTGTCATTTTTGTAAAATCGAACATCACCTACACACCCAGAAGTGGTACTGCAAGTTCATTCCTGTGGTAAAAATAAACTGTGCTTCTATTTCCTATACAGGACATGTGATTGAATGTAACATCAGTTGATAAAGTATTTTGTTTAGCCTGTTGGGGCTGAAAGGAAAATATTTGTACAAGAATATGTGTATAAAACCAGTCATTTGAATGTATCATCTATTGCTAATGGTTATTTGAGCCTATCATATGAGTTTTATGGGATAGTTTCATGCGTTCCAGAAGCTGCTGTCACGCCGTGACAGCGACGCGCTACGAGTTGCTGATGATACAGACGGGCTGAGCGAGGCAGGGGAGATCAGAGGCAGGATGGACGTGGACAGAAGCAGCGTGCGAGTTACCAACCGACACATCATTTCTGCCGATGCCATCGTTATCAACAAGGAGCTTGGCATTGGAGAGTTCGGGGTGGTGCAGCAGGGCGTCTGGACCAATGAGAATGGAGACAGGGTGAGCGGAACTTCATTGAAATGCTGAATACTCCAACGTTTTCGTCCTACTCAAATTATACCCGCCAACTTCAGTCGCCGTGACGTTATTTGGCACTGAAGGTTTTCGATGGATGTCATGGATATCGTGTTTCATTCTGCTACAAAGAAATTTTGCTTATCTAAAAAATTAGTTTGGCTCTTTGTAAGGAAATGCTAACGGTACTGAAATGTAGAGTATATGAACGATTTGCATTCAACCCATTAGTGCCTAGTGCGTACTTAAATAAGGAATTAAAATATTTTTTTTTTCAAGTGAAAGAAAACGTATTTATCTTGTTTGGAAAGGGCGGTGGAGTTTCAAATTTCCTCAAATATACATGTTGAACAAATTGCTATACCAACATGTGAGAAAACAGTTTGATACCCTGGTTAAAGATATTGTGTTTCGACGTGATATTGTGTTTCAACTTTTAAACCTCCGAACCTAATAGGTTGAAGAATCACTACATCTGCATAAGCTTTATGTATTGTGATCTGCTATGTATTATTTCCTTGTGTGCATTGAGGTTCTTTCAAGCAGATCATTTTATTTAGGGATGTATATATTGAAAAGTGTACACACTTTGGCTACGGTCGTAAATTATTCTGATGTCGAAGAAAAGTTTTTACCATTTTTGCATAAATTTTTTTACAGTAAAGAGTGCAGGTCTAAATGACTTGTCTGTGTATATTTTTGTGTGTACGCGCACGAAGATCAAAGTGATGTGTGTGTGCAGAAATATCTAACGATGTATGAAGATTTAATGGTGTGTGGCAGATTCAAGTAGCCATCAAGTGCCTGTCCACGGAGCGTCTACAGTCGCAGCCCCTCGAGTTCCTGAAGGAAGCAGCCATCATGCACTCCATCAACTCAGAGCACATCGTCAGGCTGTACGGCGTGGTGCTTGACTCATCCGCCCTCATGCTGGTAAGTCCGTCTTACGACCGGCAAACCATTTGTGTACTCACTTGCTGGAGCCGTGTGAGCAGTATCATGTCCTTCTGACTGTACGACATATCGTGGCCGAGTGTCTCAGATAAATAGTCGCCCGAAATGTGTTTTCCGAACCTCCGTGGCTGTGAAGACGAGGTGCTAATCAAGATGCGTAAACCGAACGTTCTGTTTTTAATCTGGATATTTTGCAGTTGTTCCTCAGAAAATGCCAGTTGCTTTCAAAATCTCGACTAGAACTCGACTCAGCTTGCAATTTTGTGCATTTATATGTTCGAAAATTTTTGTATACCTTGTTGTATTTAACGATACATAGTGTTGTGAATGACGCAACCGCAATATGGCCGAGCGCGCAGCTTTGATGGGTTTCAGCGTGGGTAAGGCGCTCGGCCTTAAATGGGTGGGTAGATGAAACTCCAAGTACTTGGCTGTTCTCCGCTTATGAACGTGAGATGACATTTGGCTATCTCTTGTGAGAGCGATAGATTGAGTGCTCTGTTACCTGTTTTTTCCTAAATGAGCTCAAAATAAACGCTGAATACCTTATAACATTGTTGAGACCACTACATTACCGTTGAGATCACTTCTATTTGTGACTACTGGGTATAAATGAGAACTCTTATAATAATGATTTAAGTGATATTACACTAGTAGTATGATAACGCGACAGATGAATTGGACTCGTAATTGCGAGACCTTCGGCGCAATTTAGTCGGAACCATTGAAGTGCTGGCAAACTTTTTCACTACTTTTTCTTACTACTCCTGAACATGGCTAGATCGAAGTGATTGTATGCGTAGGGCCCCTATTCTACACGTAAAATACATAAGTCACTGTGGATAGTTTAGGCACAAAATCGGTATGATCCTCTTGTGTTTGCCGACTAGAAATAAATACACTACATGTCTGGTCTGTTGGGTCACGAATTGAAAATACGTCATCCTGTTCTCCAAATAGGATGATGAGTGTTCACTACTCTAGTAACTCCAGTTGGAGTAGTGTCCACTACTCCAGTTATTGGAGTGTTGTTCACTATTCCAGTAACTTTTCACTGGACGAAAGTATCAAGTAAAATGTTGATTTGTTTCTTGATCTTCTGTTTATTTTGGGCTTGATACGGAATGTGTGGAGGGGAGCTTTACGATGTACTGAAGCCTTCACGTTTGTGCCGACCAGGTCACAGAGCTCGCCCCGCTGCGCTCACTCCTGGAGTGTCTGAAGGAACCTTCTCTCCGCTCCAGCTTCCCGGTGCTCTCCCTCTGCAACTTCAGTGTCCAGATGTGCGACGGCATGGCATACCTCGAGAAGAACAGACTTATTCACAGGTCATCTTCATTTACTGGGCCTCTTTCTATTTAACTCTCATAAATTTCTTTTACATTGACTTCGTCAATAATAAATTGTTAATGTGTAAAATTGGCTCTTGATATGGATTCTTCAATTGATAATAGCTTCTTAATTATGTTCCTGACCGACGATCATGAAAGTGGTAATTTTCGTTGTTTTGAAGGAAAGGAAGTTGTAGCAAATTTGAATGTGTGGATTTTGATGAAGGCAGTTTCAATATAGAAAATTTATTCAACAATTAAATGAGACTTGCAAAGAACGAGGCTATTCTGAGAATGACTTGTGTTTGGTTTACGGACAAGGACACATTTGGTGTGCTTGTGTTGAGTTTACAGTTTGCATGTCGCACAACATGGTCATCAGAACTCATTTCTCTCTCGTTGTTCAGGGATCTCGCTGCTCGAAACATTCTCGTCTTCAGCAAAAACAAGGTCAAAATTTCGGATTTTGGGTTGTCTCGAGCTCTGCGTGTGGGCAAGGATTACTACCAGACCAATTTCAACGTGAACCTCAAATTGCCAATTGCGTGGTGAGTCCTATATAGCATGCACCAGTGGCTGGTAGTCATGTAATATTGATGGCTCATGATACAGCCAAAATACTACGAGTATTATGTAAGTACATTTGTTCAACAGACAAAAAATATTACAGTTAGCAATCAGAAAACATTTTTTTAGACCTCAGAAACCTTCCTCAACTCTCTTGCATTCTTATGTAACTTGTATGTATTGAAACTACACGTTTTCAACTTTTTTATATGCACTAGTATCGATTTTCAAGACATCAAAAATACGTGCCCTGAAAATTATTCATGTAAATACTCTTGCTCATAGATAGATATTCATTTCGATACATCTGCCTTTCAGGCAGCATTTTCTTTTCAGAGGTGAACCCGATAATACGTTATCTCCAGCCTCTTTATTGTGTAAGGTCAATTCAATAATACATGTCCAGTCTTCTTGTCCTGTACGGTGAACCCAATAATATGAGTCTCCAGTCTTGGCATTACACTAACAAATGTGCGTCTGTGGTCGAGGTGTGCGCCGGAGTGCATAAACTACCTACGATTCACGTCCGCCTCAGACGTATGGGCCTTTGGAGTGACGCTGTGGGAGATGTTCAGCTATGGGTTCCAGCCCTGGCCTGCACTCACTGGCCACCAGATCCTCGAGGCCATTGACGAGCCAAATTATGAGGTAGAGCGGCTAGTGGTAACGTGACTCTCCTACTGGTGGTGCTCAATGAGAGCTTGCTAGGTGTATTCGTTCTGTATGTCGTGTTAATGAAAGCTCACTATGTGTCAACGTTTTGGATGTGGTGCTTAGTGAGAGTGCCGAGTACCAACCTCGCAATTTCGTTCAATATTTGTTACAAAAATCCATTTAAAGTCCATTTTATCACTTTTTCTGGCATCTTTTTCTTACTTCATTACTTCTCTCTGGTACAGTCGCAGTGCCTAATGTTTCTGTACAAGAGATTTAGGAGGTATTGTGCATCATTTTTCATTTACAATGTGCCATTTAAAATAAACGTAGCCTAAATATGTCTATATAGCTTAAAGTGAAATCATTATTATATTTTGTATTTATTATCGGGTAATGCATACTCTTTTAAAAAAATTTCCAAGCTTCTCAATGTTTTTTAATTTTTCTTACGTCTCACTGCGACAAAAGAAATTGGATGCTTTTTACATGTGTTAGACCAATTGTTGTTGCAGCGGCTGGACCAACCCGACGCCTGTCCGCGAGACTACTACTCCGTGATGCAGCAGTGCTGGCAGCATGACCCTGACTGTAGGCCAAAGTTCAGCCACCTACTCGCTTCACTTCCTGAGGTGAGCGTCCTGCTGTTGCTTCAGACTTTTTACTGCTGTTTCGTACCTTTTGCTGCTGTTTCGTACCTTTTGCTGCTGTTCCGTACCTTTTGCTGCTGTTCCGTACCTTTTTCTGCTGTTCCGTACCTTTTTCTGCTGTTCCGTACCTTTTTCTGCTGTTCCGTACCTTTTTCTGCTGTTCCGTACCTTTTTCTGCTGTTCCATGCGTTCTGCTGCTGTTCCATGCGTTCTGCTGCTGTTCCATGCGTTCTGCTGCTGTTCCATGCGTTCTGCTGNGAGAATAAGTCAGCAACTGATTTCATTAATCACTAGAGACTGTCGTGACAATTATTAAAATAACTTAAAACTAAACCAGACATTGTTACAAGTTGATGCAAAATTAGGTTTTATCCCTAAAGTTTGTACCTTAAGAATTATTATTTGTTTATTTTTATGTGGAGAAATCCTGTTCTAGTTTATATCAACCGTATTATTTTTATTTTTATTGTAAATTTTCCTGATGTTGCTAAAATTGTTTTCTAAAAGAACCACATGCAAATCCCTAAGACCTCTGCCATGAATACAAAATAATTTGTTTCTGCTCCTATCAATAACTTATAAAATAAATTTAATTAAACCACCACTTCATTGTGAGAGGTGGAAACAAAGAGCTTGATTAAATGGTGAGTTGCTTGATAATGATCCTTACCAAATGCTGCCTTCTGCACTCGAGCCTGGCAAGTTGAGAATTGTCAATGGGACTTGTGATGTGGTGTGACTCTAAAGTAACCACATCACAACTCAGTAACTCGTGACTCTAAAGTAACTTTAGAGTCACGAGTTTAGGGAACGTGTTATTTTTCTATTGTAATAATTTCGTGGGTGATGTTCTTCGAGGGGAAGTGATACGATCGGCTTCGTAGCTTGGAGATTTATTCAGGAACACGATCGCAATTAAAACAGCAATTGGGGCTAAGATCGAAGACTAAAACCGAGAACTTGAAATCAGTAAAACCGAAGCGGGAATTGATACTGGATTGTGACCGAAACTGAAACCTGAAACTGAAACTGAAACCCGTTAGAGAGACTGAAAGCGCGAATAAGATTACTGTACACTGGGGGACGACGGAGAAGGAACTGACGGGCACTTAGCCTACAGGCTCGTGGTTGACTATGGTGCTCTCTAAACGAGAGTTACAATTTGGAGTTGGAACTACGATTGAATTTTTAACTTTAAAATACTAGTTTCAAATGACGTTAAATACGTATAAAAATTAACTCTAAAATATTACTAAATTTAATATTATTTAATACTAAAATATTCACGATATTTTAGCGGCCCTACATGTCTATGTACTGTGTACTTGATTGGAAATAAAGTTGTTTGTTTGTTTATTTGTTTGTAGTGCCTCGAAGCCAGTAATTGCGAGCCACTACAACATTTCTCACAGGGGCTAAAAAGCTCAGCTAAACTCCCAGAACAATAATATTTTTGGTGTACCGTTCATAGAGATTTTAATTTCTGTAAAAAGCATTGCAGCAATTGTCAACAGACTAAAATTTATTGTCATACCAAATCACAAGTCATACCTGTCGCGCATTACTCATATCATATTCACTCGGTGCATTTGGATATCGTAAGCCTACTGCCATGTCGTTAAGACTAGTAGTGCACTGTAAAGTTTGGTTGTGCTTGGGGAATTTTAAGCAACCAACTTTAACAAAACCTAATCTAACTCCCGTGGGACCTTACTCAAGGAGAATAAAAGAACTCATCACAGGTACTCAGCTTGGTATTCAAGAAGTTGGCATGAGAAATAGCTTGGAATCTTCTTGGGATGATTTAGCCAGTCCAGAGCTTCCAGATGATGGTTAGGCCAGTCCAGCTTCAGGGGTGAAGGCCAGTCCAGAGCTATAGCGATTGTGGCTTGAAATGTTGCACCAGTAAGGCCAGTACAGTAGGTGCAGTATGTGGCGTATAAGTGTACAAGTGCAGTAAGTCTAGTAAGTGTAGTAGGTAGGTAAGTAAGTGGGTTCACAGTTGAGTGGTGTCAGTGAGTTCCAAGTGAGTGGGCTTCACAGCGAGTGCACAGTGAGTTCCAAGTGAGTGAGTGGCAGACGAATCACCAAATTCTGCACGTAATGGTGAAGTGATGAGCACATATACACGGATCATAACCACATCACAAGTCCCATTTACAATTCTCAAAATATGGCCGGGTAAAGTGCAGAAGGCAGTACTGGTTCAGGATTACTAGCAAGCAACTCACCATTTAATCAGTTCTTGGTTTCACATTCTTACAGTGAGGTAGGAGTTTATTGAATTGATTTTATAAGTTATTGATAGACGCAGAAATAATTAAATTGTATCCATGGCAGAAGTCTTTATGATTTGATTGTGTTTTTTTAGGAACCAATTTTAGCAACATCAGGAAAATTGACATAAAATTGAAATCATAAAATTGACATAAAATAAAAATAAAAGGTCTGTAAAGGAGTAGCTTTCAGGTCTGTAATAATACAGAATTTTACCACATATAAAGGAAAAATAATAATTCTTAAGGTGACAAAATTAAGGATAAATGCCATAGCTGTATATTTAAAAGGAATATGATTTTATGAACATCTACACCTGAGGAAATTGCAGGCTAGACTTATAACTGTCTTTAGGATTGACCTGTTCATATGAGGTCCTCTGAGAATAGTAGAAAAATATTGAGTCACTTACTACAGCACAGTCACTGATTTATTTAGCTGCGGTCAGAGCTCTCTCTGACCGTTCACGTGAACAGACGCACCAGAAAATTGGTGCTCAAATTATTCAAAATGTGACAGAAAGACAGTACTACCAAGCATCTAAATCAAACTGACATCCCCGTGAATGTGCCCCCCATCAAACTGGAAAAAAAAGTGACTTAAAGTTTGAATGTGTGCAAATTTTAAGCAACAATATAGTAATAATCCTGTCCAAATGCTTGCAGTGTCTGACTTAGTGACAAAAACGTAGGTAGGCCTAAGAACGGCCCTCGCGCTGCGAGCAGAGCTCCCTTACCCTTCTCTCTACCTTCCCTTGCAAAGAAAGCTCACGCAGTTAAAGCATTATTTTTGAGTACCTCAGTGGAAATATCGGCCAGACATAAAAGTGGGAAAA
>VCRD01009798.1:0-13825 GCA_006783055.1 Trinorchestia longiramus | reverse complement strand
CAGGTACTTAGAGAGAATGTTGAGTGGGAGAACAGGTAATTAGAGGGAATGTTGAGTGGGATAACAGGTAATTAGAGGGAATGTTGACTTGGAGAACAGGTACTTAGAGGGAATGTTGAGTGGAAAAACAGGTACTTAGAGGGAACGTTCAGTGGAAAAACAGGTACTTAGAGGGAATGTTGAGTGGAAAAACAGGTAATTAGAGGGAATGTTGAGTGGAAAACATGTAATTAAAGGGAATGTTGAGTGATTAAACAGGTAATTAGATGGAATGTTGAGTGAGAGAACAGGTAATTAAAGGAAATTTTGAGTAAAAAACACGTGTACAACACAATCATAATGTCAACGTTAGAAATAAGGCGATCGCCCATTCAAAATATGCCGAAAAATAAAATTTTCTTATATTACGTTGAACTTTTCACTAGCCATTTATTTTTACTTTAAACAACCGCATGTGTGAATTCAAGAGCAGTAGCATTATTGATAAAAATCTTACGTTGTCGTATTTTCTGCAGCACTGAAACTCAATGCAGCTAATCAGTAATGAAGTACAATTAACTTCAACTAGCCGCAATTCACTGCAACTATCTGCAACTAACTGCCACTAGCTGCAACTACGTGTAACTAACTGTAACTAACTGCAAGTAAGTTCAACTAAGTGTAACTAACTGTAACTAGCTACAACTAAATACAATTAAGTGCATCTAACTGTAACTAACTGCAACTAATACAATTAAGTACAACTAATTGTAACTAAGCGCAACGAACTACTCATTCAAAATAACTAACTCTAAAATCATTGTTCGAAGTCCCTCACCAGCTGCAGAACAACTCTTCTTAATTCTAAAACTGTGGACACAAAATTGTTCTATTCCAGGATTCAAAAACTACAATCTGATACCCGTTCCAGTTCTTGAGTTTCCTAAAATTTCCCTTCCTGTCCCAATTTTAGAGCTCAGGAAGCGGGAGGGGCGGAGTGGGGCTGTGAGTAAAGGCAATTTGCAGTGTCTTTGGCTTGGGCCTATTGGCCAGACAGGCCTATGACCCTAGGCCTTGTCCTTGACCTTTGATCCTAAGTCAACTATCACGGGAGTAATAAAAAAAATTGTTCAGAGCCCCTGGTTCTAAAAGATTTTCAGTCCTCGTTAAACTTGTAGTTATGTGACCTCGTGTTAATTAAAAAGCTTTAAAATCGTCTAACATAATTTTCTTTCTCACTTATGGTGAAATCAAACCTAGTAAAATATTCTGAAAATAATTTTCTTCAAATTTCAAGCTCAGTACAAATTTTTTCCAAGTCTTTTTGAGACGAAATCGCTTTTATTTTTCTTTCTTGAAACTCTTAAAAGAAATGTGCTTCAATATTCATCTAAGCACAAAAACTGTTCTCATTTGCAAGGCTTTATATGTCTGGAAATATGAATCCACTGAAAATAAAAAGGAAAACTTTTCCTTGATGATTTTTCACCGTTGTCTTGTCAAGGCAAAATTAGGTTTCATCGGCGCAAGATAAAGCAAAAAAGAAGTAAAAGTTTTTGCTTCCCAGATCAAACCAAAATTCAATAGAAGAACAAAGACATTTGTGTATCTTCTGTAGTTCCATGACGGGTGAAAATACTCAGGTCAACTCTACACGTAGGACTGATCAGCTTCAAGGCACAATTAACAGTGATTATGCTGTATACTTTCTTCTGTTTCAGTGATTATAAAAATTCTGCAAATGAAATTACGTCCATAATCTGCTGATGTTGCCCTCACCCGTTAAAATTCTGATCAAAATGGTAATGAAAATCTAAATTATCCTTTATTATTTGCTTATACATGTTAACGATTGATTTTAATGTGTGGTAATGACTGTCTTTAGATTAGTACTTTCAAGCACCAACGGTCCCGAGATAAAAAAAGGCTGAGTCTCAGAACCAATTCTCAGAAGACTCTAAGAAGAAATGGACAAAATTTTTCTCATGAACTTCATGCGTTCACTGAGAAATTATATGAATATATTTTAAAAAATGAGATTCTTCGGATGATACTCCAAGAAACTCGCCATAGAATGGGAAAATGCAGGGCTATGGTTAGAAATGCCACGGAAAGTCTTAGCAAACTTAGGACAAAAATCCGCGGGAATTATCCAAATTTCATGGGCCTGCCCAAGTTGAAGCTTTAAGGATTAAGCATTTGAAGCCTTTCTTCACTACGCTTAGCAGCATGGAGACTTGCCTCTATTTAGGATTCGCAAATGCATAACTGGCGCACGTGAACCTTCGTAACGTAAGGTAGTTTAGGAATATAAATATTTTTTTGATAAGCAAAGTTATTAGTGAATTGTATAGGCCGCCGGGCCACGGAACTGTTTAGCTTTGGCAGCCAGCTATAAAAAATAATGAACAAAAAATTCGTTTCGTATGTGCATAAACCATGCACAAACCGCCTAAATTTAAAGCCTTAAAATACATTCTATTTTTATTCGCCGTCTCTACACGTACGTAATGAACGTTACTTTCTCATATTAAATACTTCCTGATTTTATGATACAGGCTGCCCGAACTTAAAGCCTATTCAATGGAGAGCTTTCAGCCTAGGCCTAATAAAACGAGAGTTTTTTTAGGGAAAGGGCAACAGATGGTGACGCTTGTAGCCTGGATACAACACTGAAGCTCCATCCATTTCATGCACCTTGAACACAACGGTGCTCGCCAGCTGGAATTTTTGGAATTCGGGAATGATTGGATTCCTGGTAACGGAGAAACGCAAAAAAATTCTCATGGAGCAAATGAAAAGATAAAGGGCGTACTCGTGGAATACTGAATGCCAGAAATGGTGAAATGAGTGGTAGGAAACAGACAACTTGCAGCGGGTAGAATGTGTGTACAATCATTTATTTGCCAGATATCGAATGATAGAATCTGTTTTCACCGGAAATAATCAAAATACCGAGGGATCAACATCGAATAAATCTAATCTAATACTAAGAATGACCGTTGTGTGTTTATACATACAAATATTTATTTATATTTTTACTAGTGCAGTGCCCGTTGATAATTTGTTCCCAAACGAATCAGTTTTGGGCTTGGGAAGAGAATCAGTTTTCTATCGGACGGACAACGTTTTTCTTGCCATCGAAGTCGCTGCTTCTCTCTTACTGTTGGACACGTTTCTATCCATGTTGGCCTTTTTTGCCGGAATTTTATTTTGAAATGTCCTCTATTATCTCTTTCCAGCTTTTCAAGAAAATTACAATTCCGAAAACAATAACTCAATTTCCAAAATCTTATGGGCCACCCTGTATAATAGACGCTCTTACGGATTAAGATAAGAGGAAATTTCGTAGGGTGTACATGTATTGTAAGCATTGTATTGTGGATACCAAAGGCACATCCATCAATGGGGAAACTCTTTCGCAAAGCCCGCGTCCACTGGCAAATTAAAATGAAAAATATAGTAAAAACCGTGATTTTTCACGTGTGGATCTAGTATTTATAAATCTTTCTTGAGATAATCTTTCTCTCGCTCTTCTTTTTCACTCTCGATTCAGTCTTTTTTTTCGTTCGAGTGAAGTTTTCATGCTTCAGCTTATTTCAAAGGTAACTTATTTTCCTTGTGACAGTAATAAACACAGAATACAGTATTTTTGAGCCGCAATATACCGCCGAACTCGGTATCCACGATACGGACTCGAGTATATTAGCCTCTGAATCTCTCTAATTTTTTTTTGAAAGGGACTTATTATAGTGCACTTGTACAGCAAAATGAATTTATTAATATACCAGAGAACTGAAACCCAGACCACCAGTGCTAATCTATTCCTAAGAGCGTGACACGAAATCAATTTCCAAAATCTTTGGCCTTATACTAAGCGGTAGCCAGGTTACTGGTCAAACTAACTTAAACATTTATTTTCGCATTATCAATTAAATATATCAAAGCATCATGATGAATTTCAACAGAAAAAGGTCCAAAAAAATTTCTATATGTAAAAATAAACCGATTGTGTATTCTGGATACCCTATAATTCGGGTACATTGTACCCGAATATGATATAAATTGCAGAGTCAATTGCAGCAGTGGAATACTGAATGTCTTAGTTCTCACTAGGAATGTTGTCATTAAAGAAATACTCAATTAAAACGTTTGTCCCTTGTATATAAAGGGTGTGGCATAAGTCACATGTTATATTTAGAATTAATTTATGCAAAAACTACTTGAGATAGAAACTTCAGGTAAATTGCGAACAAAAGAAATGGTTTTGGAGTTTTTATTTAAATAGGATATCATCTAAATGTCCACCATGTTGATTTATGCACATGTGCATTCTCTTCGTAACAGAATCCATCACTTTTTTTAGCATCTTGGGAGGAATGTTCCGAATCTCTTGAAATGTACTTTCAAATGTTAGAAAGTACGAGGTCTATTAATGTATACTTTTGACTTTAAGTACCCCCATAAAAAGAAATCCAAAGGGGTCAAATCACAAGATTCAGGAGCCCAAAGAATCCCACTTCACTCACAAAAGGTTACTGTCTGGTGCGGTATGACAAGTGAAAGGATTATTGGTCCCTATTTTTTTGAAAATCAGAATGGAGAAACTGCGACTGTAACTGGAGCTGCATATCGAAAATTCATTGAAGAATATTTAAGACCTCAAATTCAAGATGGGAATATGTGGTTTCAACAAGATGGTGTAACAGCCCATACAGCAAAGGAATCAATTCAACTTTTGAAGACAATTTTCCAAATCGATTAATTTCACGTTTTGGTGATATTCCTTGGGCTCCTAGATCTTGTGATTTGACCCCTTTGGATTTCTTTTTACGGGGGTACTTAAAGTCAAAAGTATACATTAATAGGCCTCGTACTTTGGAACATTTGAAAGAGAACATTTCTCAAGAGATTCGCAACATTCCTCCCGAGATGCTAAGAAAAGTGATGGATTCTGTTACGAAAAGAATTCGCATGTGCATAAACCAACATGGTGGACATTTAGATGATATCCTATTTAAATAAAAACTCCAAAACCCTTTCTTTCGTTTGCAATTGACCTGAAGTTTCTATCTCAAGTAGTTTTTGCATAAATTAATTCTAAATATATCATGTGACTTTTTCCACACCCTTTATATATAAAACTAAATATATTGCATTACGTTCTTATATGTAATTTTATTTAATATCTTTCCAACAGTATTTGCCATCATTTTTGATGGCATGGGTATTATCACAAAATCTCTGCCGTCATTTTTGACGACTGGGTACACTAGTATTAAATATTGGCCAGTAAAATATTTTTACAAACATTGATTGGGAATGGGTGTATCAATTATTTGGCGTACATTGTTTTAAATATTTCATGAATGTTGATGATATTGGCTTTCGAAATCTTGCCTCAGTGACGGTGGTTGAGAGGGTGGTGGTCAGTGCACGTGAAGGAGGAAGGGGGAGGCTTGAAAAGAATATTTGTGTATATTTATTAAGTTTGTGGGACCAGAAGTACTGAATCTGAGGTTCGGTTGCAGAAATCTGTTTCTTTTACTCCTGTTTTTCTAGATCAAGTTTTATCAAAAGCAAGAGAAGAAATAAAAACTTTTTGCATTTCTTTTATTTGTTATGATGTCAGTAAATTAACACATAAAAATTAATTAAGAAATTGCAAAAAAGGAAAACATCATCGTTGTGGCGATTGAGTATTAATATCTAGTGTTCTCAGGCTGTGCTTAGTATACTTTATTCTCCTCTCACCCCGTAACAATTCACTGCCCATACTCTGTAATAATTCACTCCCCGACACTCCGTAACAATTCACTGCCCGACACTCCGTAACAATTCACTGTCCTACACTCCGTAACAATTCACTGCCCAACACTCCGTAACAATTCACTGCCCAACACTCCGTAACAATTCACTGCCCTACACTCTGTGATTTGAATTAAATAAATACTTGTTTTTGCCTCCATCCTAAAGTCGTATCAGTTACCTGACAAATTATACGATTCGCCTGAAGCTGTTCAGTTTTGTCCTCTATTTAACTAGGCAGTTTTTCCCCGTAGAGTTTTTCGCATAATTTGATGTCGCTCCAGGGAAGTCGGCGTGTTTTTAACTGAAGAGAAAAGATGGCAGTTCTTGAATGCAAGAAATTCAAATTTTTCAGCGGAGGTTCGAATTATTTCCTACAAATTGAATTGTAGAAGCACAGTTTAAGTCTGTAATTATGTAAACGGTGATTCTATTTGCACAATGAAACGGTGCACGAAAACGTACCGTAAAAATGAATTAAGCAACTGGACGGCCCCAGTTAAAATTGCCTAAGCAGATGGATGGACTCTATTAAAATTATTAGCTAACCAGCTGGACGGCTCTCATTAAAATCATTAATTTAGAAGCTGGAGGATCTCTATTAAAATTAACTGAACAGATGGACTGTCCCTGTTAATATTCACTAAGCAGCTGGACTGTCCCTGTTAATATTCACTAAGCAGCTGAACTGTCCCTGTTAATATTCACTAAGCAGCTGGACGGTGAAGCGAGGTCAGACTGAGATACTCTTTTTTTATGAGTGTATCGTGTGAGTAAGAAACTCTTTTGAGTTCCAGAAGTCGTGCCCCAACTTCTCTGCTGAAATTCTGATTACAACTTCTTTGATCTTCAAAGGTCACGCTTAAGCATCACTCTTGTTTCAATGTCCAGCTTTGCTGATTTCCAAAATTCGATCGTGATCTCTTAATGAGTTCTGAACACCATACTCTTGATTTTGATCTCATATTGAGTTCTCAACACTGAACTCTTGATCTTGATCTCTTAATGAGTTCTGAACACCATACTCTTGATCTTGATCTCTTAATGAGTTCTGAACACTGGACTCTTGATCTTGATCTGTTATTGAGTTCTGAACACAGAACTCTTGATCTTGATCTCTTAATGAGTTCTGAACACCATACTCTTGATCTTTATCTCTTAATGAGTTCTGAACACCATACTCTTGATCTTGATCTCTTAATGAGTTCTGAACACCATATTCTTGATCTTGATCTCTTAATGAGTTCTGAACACTGGACTCTTGATCTTGATCTGTTATTGAGTTCTGAACACAGAACTCTTCATCTTGATCTCTTAATGAGTTCTGAACACCATACTCTTGATCTTGATCTCTTGTTGAGTTCTGAACACTGAACTCTTGATCTTGATCTCTTAATGAGTTCTGAACACCATACTCTTGATCTTAATCTCTTGTTGAGTTCTGAACACTGAACTCTTAATCTTGATCTCTTATTGAGTTCTGAACACTGAACTCTAAACTTCACTTGTGTGTCGTCATGAAGTTGACACTCGAGGCAGGGACTGTAATTGGTTAATTAAAGAAAACATCATTGAAATCAATTAGTTTATAGATATCACCAAATATTTTTTAGCGTATTTTCTTACTATGGAAATAATAGATATTGTTTACCTCACCCTGAAGTGTACATATTATGTCCACATGATCAGTAAATTTGAATCAAAAGTCTTTATATTATAATCTCGGCAAATAAGTTGCATGTATTGAATTCGTTTGGTTTGGGCACGCATCAATAATGATACCAGGTGCAGTACGGGAATATTTCATGAATAATGTAGAAGGTATGCTAAAAACTTTGGTTTGTGTCATACATGAGGCAAGATGAACTTAAAGCTCAAGTGACTTACTTAAAATGTTAAAATAAAAATTGTTGGAATATAAATTTTCCACCAACTTTTTGTTCTGCTAAATCTACGACACAGATTTCGCAACTCTGTGCAAAAATGAACAAGCTGCGTTAGGGGTTGAAGCATTTTTCAGTAATAGGAACACAATCTAGGAATAACATAAAACTGAAGAGTGATAAACTGAACAAAGAAACCTCGGCAGTAGAAAGAAGTGAGACAGAAAGCAATTAAAAAACTGAGAATAGATTGCAGGGGAAAACAATCAATGAGAACTAAACTTATCATTTGAAAAAAATTTCTGCATGAAGACAAAAATATTCCGAGCGTGAATTGAGACAGTGTCAGGTAAGATAAAATTGTTAGAATATTTGCGCATAGAAAATTAGAAATGCTCTGTTTCGATCATGAATATTGTGTCCACACGTAGGACTGCTACGGCAACTACAAAAATAATGAATAACCACAGCAACAACAATGAGAACAATAATAACAATAGTAAAAATGACAACAATGATTATAAAAATAACTACAAAATCAACGACAGTGAATAACAACACAAGCACCAGTAACATGAACAATAAGAATAATTATAGCAGAAGTGACAATAACAATAATAACAACAACGGTAACAACAATAAAAACAACAATAGTAATGAGAACAAAAATAATAGTAGTGAGAATAAAAACAACAATAGCAATGAGATTACAAACAAAAAAATAACATTTTGCAATTCCAGTTTTGTTTTTGTTAGAGTGAAAGGCATCAAAGAAACTCTGTCATCCTTGTGATGAACAGCGTGCAGGAAACAGATGCTACAATTATGTTTTGTCTACATTAAATTGCTCCAAAAAATAGACGTCCGGTAAATGGACTTCGTTGCTTTGTACCAAGAGTTTATATTTTTATGTTCCCAAGATAAACGCGCACAGACTCTCGTTTTATTTCTTGGTATAAACTGATGACACAGCATAATATTTTCCAGTGACGGTGATACATTGGCCCTGTTAACAGAGGTAAGTTCAGCAGGTTTTTGCTGACTCATGCCCTATACAAAACTGAAACTCATGTCTCGGAGCATAGACGAGGGCGATTGTTGCGTTGCTTAGCGAACAGCTTAGGGTTTTGTTGCTTAGGCTTAGCATGACATAAAATTCTTATTTATTATGAAATTGGAACTTAATTTTATCAGGAGAAATTGTTAAAGGAAAGTAATTAACATGAAAGAACTTCTTCAGGTAGACGTTCCTGTTCAGATCAACCTAACTGTTCAAATTAAAGCGTGTTCACATTTTTTTCTATAATTGCAAGAAAACTTTTTCCTATATTTTCAACGAAAATGATTGCCAGCACATTAGGAAACACGTAATATCAGAGATTTGCGTTTCGACCAATTTGACCTCACATGATGCACTTTATGTAAGCGTATTTTTTACCAGCAAAAATTTCTTGACTACCAGAGATAATTGTGCCAAAACTGATTTTTTTTACGATGTACAGACCAATAATGACTAACAGACGGAGTTTCAGGGATTTTAAAATTATTTCAATAACATACCATTAGGGTATACCCTACGTTTTTTTCGGAAGTTTTAGAATTTTATTCCTTTTATTGGCACAAAAAGTGGTTAGAAATGCATTAGGAAACACGTTAGATCATAGATTTCCATTTAAAACAATCAAAAATAACATTTTTCTGTATACCACACCGGACTTTTTATTAACCAAAGTTTGAGATTCGCTAGCCAGAAATTAGAGTTATGCAAAAACTGATGCGTTTTTCGTGATCTACGCTCAAATATCTGTCAATAGACAGAGTTTCCTAGTCTTTTGTGTAATTTAAAATTTTAGTGAAAAAATATCATAGGGTAGAGTCTTACGTTTTTTCCAGGAACTTCATGATAATCACAGTCATTTATTTGCACAAAAACTGATTAAACAAGCATTAGGGCGTAAATTAGGTCAGAGACTTCCATTTTAAACAGTATGCAACACCATATTTTTTACCTTTTAATGAACAAATACCATAATTTTTCGAGGTTTTCGGTTAACATCTCAAATTGTCTAAAATCTTGATGTAAAGTTCGGGCAACGATTTTAAGCAACAAAAAACAACTCTGTTCATGTAAATTATTCCTCTGTCGTACTTAAAAATTACCTATCATTTGTATTTACTCTTTCTCTGGTAGGATGCTCAGAAATTTTTTCCAATTATTCTGCGATTCTTCAGTAACCTAACCAAACATAAATAAATACAGTGCAAATCAACGAATAATTACCAAAAAATGAGATGCATAATCCTACACAGTCTCCTAGGGACCTATGGATAACATACCAGATGAAATTCTTACCAACGAAGACATTTTTTCTGGTTTCCAATCACTAACATAATTTTAAACAAAGTTTTCCATAGAATTCTGAAATATTTACCAAAAAACGTAACAAATTTTGTAAGGACCCTGTGCATTTATCGAAGAAATTGAGAAATCTGAAATTAATAATCATAAGCCATAGGTGAGTCAATGTCTCAGAATATCGTGAAACTTGGTACACAGTTCAAGCAACGATTATAGGGAACATAAACATATGTATCTGTCTGTGTAAATTATTGCGCTGGCGTGTAATAAATCATTTGCATCTACTCTTTTTCTGGTACGATGCTTAGAATTTTAGACAAGTATCCTGCAATTCATAAGTATTTGTTTGCATATTCAACA
Organism: Trinorchestia longiramus; assembly: GCA_006783055.1. Lineage (NCBI taxonomy): Eukaryota > Metazoa > Arthropoda > Malacostraca > Amphipoda > Talitridae > Trinorchestia > Trinorchestia longiramus. Next base: position 3,436 of record VCRD01009798.1, on the reverse strand, counting down.
TAATTGTGCTCCATGCATGCTTAAACAACCAACTATTATGTAAATTATTGATTTCTATTTTTTTCGAATTCTGTGTAAATTGCAAAGGATATCTCCTTACGAAATTTTTCGAGTTTTTTGGTCAACGTCGTAGAGAATATCGTGAAACTTGGTATACAGTTCAAGCAACGATTATACACCACAAAAAATAACTTTGTTCGTGTAAAGTAATCAGTTGTCGTATCTAAAATTAATCTTTTCCATCTACTCGTTATCTCTTCAGCAACATTTTTCAATTTACCTGAGCGTATCTTTAGCAGCAAATTTTTCGATATCCTAGAAAATCAGGGACAAATGTGCAAAAAATGCGTTTTTTGTTGTTTACGCACAAATATTTACCCATAGATGGTTGTTTCATAGCATTTTGTGTAATTTTGAATTTAGTAAAAAATATAAGTGTATAGTCCTACGTTCGTTTCAGTAATTACATAAAAGATCTCAGTCATTTATGTGTACAAAAAATTAATGGAAGGGCATTATGATACACATTAAGTCAGAGATTGTTATTTAGCACGGTTAACAACGTAACATTTTTCAATTTACCAAAGCGTAGTTTTGCCAACAAGAGTTTTCGATTCGCTAGCAAAAAACCAGACAGTGGTGCAAAATTTGAAGTGTTTTTTTTTGTGATTTACGGACGAATATTGGTCTGTAGACAGATGTTCGTTATTATTAATAAAATTTCGGTAAATTTCATAACGATACTTCAAGTATCAGGATAGATACTTTGCCACTAACGTAAATACTTCACTCATTCAGGTAAATATATCAAGATCTAAATAATCACATACCACTAGCCAGTTCCTGTGGAAATTCCACGATTTAGATTTAACTAATTTGAACTTATTATAAAGATAAATGCATTAAAGATTTACGGCGAATTATTGTGTTCTGCATGAATACGTTTCATTAATATAAACTGGACTTCCATTCTGTTTCTTATCTACCGATAACATGGCCCAGATAGTACCCGTGAAAATTCCTTGATTTAAAAGTGACAAAATTAATGATCTATGGAATAAATACATTTTTCAGTTTTACCCGTGGTACTATCAGAATCTGAATATTTTTCATGAATATATAGAACTTCCATTCTGTATCTTATATACCGTTAACACGGCCGTGTAAGAGAAGAAAACTAATAACGGAAAAATTGAGTATTTTGTAGTGATCGGGTGCCTTTGGTATCCACAATACAATGCTTGTAATACATGCATACCCGTTCTGATTTCAGTTCAATAATTTTTCTTCAGTAATAGATAGGGAGTAATAGGATGGACACACACAGATACAGAGAAAGAGAGAGATGGAGGTTCAAAGTCGATTATATAAGTAGATTACAAATTATTCAAATCTAAATCGTGGAATTTCCACGCGAACTGTCTAGTATATGTATACTTGGACAGCATTAGAACATCGAATGTTACGGAATAAATTATGTACTTTTGAAACACACGTAATTCTTTACATGAGTCAACAATGATTTGAATATTCTATTGTATACACATATAAACTCATTCCATCTTATACTCGTTCCATATTATTGTGTAATTCAGAACTCTGAAGTACATACTTTATGCTTATTCATGTCCACGAGTATTTTCTCCAGATAAAAAATACTACTGCTGACCTGTATACACTTTACCATAATACACATACCTCAAAAAACTGACAAATATAATGTATAAACCCTTGAAAGCAATAAGTTTAGTGCACAAACCATGAGCTTCACACACAAGAAATGAAAATACTTAGCACATACAGAGCCACGTCAGGAAGACTCTATGTGTACCTCGAGGAGTAGACTGCTGTTGTCAGAAACGTCGTCTTTTCTGCGTTTGCGGAAGCTTTTCAGGAATGTCTGTCCTGAGCGTAAACATCCCTGGCCTCTAAATCTTGGAATCCGGACGCGCTTGCTGCAGCAAACATCTTTTGTAGGGTAACCTGAAACAAGCAACTCTTGTAGGGTAATTTATAGGGTGCCTTGTAGGGTAACTTGAGCGATAACTTGACGCAAGTAACTCTTGTAGGGTAATTTATAAGTGCTCGTAAGGTAAATTGTAAGGTATTATACAGAGTAACTCATACGATAGCTTGTAAGTTTATTTGTAGCAAAATCATCAGTGGTTAACTTGTAACGTGAATTGTGATACAATTTAGAGCAAACCTCTTCTCTACGATAGCTTTTAGGGTAACTTCTAGGGTAATATGAGGCAACCAAAGCATGTAGGGTAACTTGTTGGGTAACATGGGGCAAACGGAGCATGTAGGAGGGTAACATGGGGCAAACATCATGTAGGGTAACATGGGGCAAACAGATCATGTAGGGTAACATGGGGCAAACATATCATGTAGGGTAACATGGGGGCAAACAGAGCAGGTAGGGTAACCTGATAAGAAACATTTTTAATGCTGCGAAGCACTGCAGAGTATTTATGTTGATGGGACGCTCTTAATGTGCGTCCCAGAGAGCCAAGATGATGAACAACGGTAGCCCACGTACTGGGTTCAGAATATTAAGCGCTCTTACTTTACTTAACTCTGGAACGACGAAGTGGGCCTGAGGGGCCCAGTGTTAAAATTAAACAGTCGTAAATTGTTATTCAATAATTTTTAAAAACTGAAAGTCCATGACTTTATAAGCATTTATTCATGTTCGTAACACAGAAATATTAAATATGTAGCTAAAACGACTGGGATTCATAGGCTCATCTAGTCTCCGATGCTGATTATTTTATGTATCGTTCCAGGGTTAATTATGTAAAAGGAAGGGAAAATTGTGGAACGGAGATCTACCGTTCTGGTAATTATCTACGCATGTACCATAAATGGGGGCTGCAAGATAATATCGTTCGTGGATGAAGCTTCAGGAGAACTTGGGAATTATAGAATAGAATGAGGCTATAGGAACGAACCTTCTGGCCCATTCTTGGGTCGGATAATTACTTCGATAATTATTCGGTTGTTTACCCAAGTCCCATGCCGTATTTTTAGCCGCATCAACCATGTCGGCAGCGGGATTCGAACCCAGGTCTTTCCGCTCGAAAGCAGATTCGCTCACCAGTCGACCAAGCTGGTGATATGAAAGCACTTGGGACATTATTTTTTAATTATGCTTGTTTTAGAATGAGGCTTTCAAAGACGTTGCTGAGAGTGAAACTGCAGCAGATGATGGGAAGCAAAACATTTACCAACAACGTGGAAGGATCTACACAGAACAATGCAAAAAACAGTCGTTAGTTAGAAGCGGAGTTTTTAAGAAGACTTTCAAAAATATTCGATGTGCAGTGCAAGAAATACTAGTAATAAAACAAATCTGGTATAACATGAGGGAGAGTGTGAGGGAGAGTGTGAGGGAGAGTGTGAGGGAGAGTGTGAGGGAGAGTGTGAGGGAGAG
>VCRD01009788.1:0-13849 GCA_006783055.1 Trinorchestia longiramus | reverse complement strand
AAGTCCCACGCCGTAAGTCTCATGTGATACCCAAGTCCCATGCCGTAAGTTCCATGTCTGATACCCAAGTCCCATGCCGTAAGTCTCATGTCTGATACCTAAGTCCCATGCCGTAAGTCTCATGTCTGATACCCAAGTCCCATGATCAGAGATTGTATTTTCTTTCATTCAGAAAGTGATTCATCGTATTGGTCCCCCTCACGGGGAATGTCATCCCCGAGAGTGGGGCACTAACCCTCGGGAGTACAGCCAGACTGTGAGTAGCCTTCTTTTCCTGGGCCTTCGTAGCCTATAATTAGAAATACTTGCTCGTTGTTTCGATGATATTTGATAATATTTAGTGTCACTGGAAAGTATTTCATGAGAGTGCGTTGAGAAAAAATTTCACCTTGATGAGAGCTACTGGTGGTTTAATTGAGTTGGTTAAGATATGCTTCAAGAATTGAAGTTTACATACGAGGTTATAGGACACTATTAAATAGGAATGACGGAGCTAGATATGCTCACCATAAAATACGTAATGTAGTATTGTGCGATGGAATTGACGGAGATAAAGATCCTTTATCATTCCCTCATAATGTAAATTTTGCTTCTGAGTTAATATCTATCATCCATTGACTTCTATAGGTCAATTTAAATTCAATTAGCAATTGAATTCTTCCCTGCTGGCAATGAAAATAGAAAATCTCCAACATTATTATCAGTTATGATATATGTTTTGCAGGGTCCTTTCGGTAAAATAATATTAGATAAAAAAGAAGTTATGTCGTTTTTTATTTCATCACTTAGCAGCCTCTAAAGAGTTACACACGTACTTATTTTTAATTGAATTGATGTCCGAATGTTTCAATCAGTCTATCAGGAATAATAATTAGTAATATTAAATCAATTTTGACTGGCTTCAAACTGAAGAAATTAGAAAATGCTTGCTCGATGAATAAAAAAACACTTCTGCTGCAGAAACTGCAAGAAACATTTGAACTGTCTATGGGAGAAATGTTTAAATGATCGAAAATGCCAACGGTGATTCATGAAGTGTCATCTAGACATTTTAACTTCAAGGATCGCCCTTGTCTGGGGAGACTAAAATCAATTGATCAAGAAACCGTTAAAGATGCTGTTGAGGTCAATCCAGAATTAACCAGCAGAGAATTGGCTCAATAATTTAATGCAACTCATATCATCATAATTTCATACCTTCATGAACTAGGAAAGATTTTTCAACAGACAATGGGTTTCCCACGATTTCAATGATACTCAACGAAACTAAAGATTGACTGTCTTTTGCGGATATTTGATTTCAAGGAACCAATGACACCCATTTTTGAAAAGAATTACCACTGAAGACTAAAATTGTTTGTTTTTACAACAATAATCAACTCAAAAGACAATGGTTAGACTGAAATCAGAGTCCACAGCCATTTCCACAATAGGGACTACACCCAAGAAAGATCATGCTATGTTTATGGTGAACCTAAGAGAAATAATTCATTATGAGTTATTAGACCCCAACCAAACAATTACTTCTGCAAAATATTGTTTCCAGTTTGATGATCTAAGATCGGTTCTATCAAGAAAATGAGCAACCTTACTCATTACAGAAAGTGTTGTGCGTCAGCATGACAATGTTAAACCTCATAGAGCAAACATAACGCTAGAAAAAATTATGAGCTTGAATTGGGAAGTTTTATCTCATCTACCTAATAGTGCTCTTTGTGATTACCATATTTTCAGGTCTTTGCAGCATCAATTAAGCAATAAAATTGATGAAAATGGTGATGAACTAAAACATGAAATTGATTCGTTTTTCTTTTCAAATCCGATAATTTTTGAAGACAGCATCAAAAAGCTAGTTGACCGTTGGAGAAAAGTCATTGGAGATGAGGAAAATTATTACATGGATTAAAAATAGCATTATGTGAATTTTCAAGATAAAATAAATATGTAGGACAAAAATGACATGACTTTCTTTCCAAGCTGATAATTTCGTTCTTTTCATGCTCGCTTATATTTCTTATATGCCTACTTACTGTTATTTGTTTCATCATCATATTACAGCAGCAGCTAATTTATTTTGTCGCTCACCTACTCCACTGTGACAGTCGTGCCGGATGTTGTGTACAGAGCTGCTCATCCAAAAACACTGCCACTGCACCAACTCCATCAACGACCTCCTGCTGGCGCTACGTACATCCCTGCCTCGGTGTAACCCTACCAACATCACGCAGGGTAAGTCTCAACTGCCCACCCTATCAACCCTGACAGCGATATGTACACAGATAGATCTCAAATAACTACCGCAATAACTACCGAAAATAACTACCCTTCCTACCCTACTTACCCTTGAGGATATTTATCCCTACCATCGTGCTCAAGGTTGTAAATACCATTCTAAAATTTGAGTTTGTAGAGCAATTTTTGTATTGAAATTTAGGTTCAGAACAGTCAATACATTTAACTTCAATGCAGAACAACTTTATTAAACTCTCAATTTAAACACTGCCGGGTCCTTCCGATTGCAAGAAACAAACTTTATTTCTTTAAATCTACGGTGTTTTCACAAACGGACGTGCCAAAGCCTGCAGCAGCAACAAGCCGCGTTGCCGTCAACACCGACCAGCACGGCGAGCGGACTAGGAGAGCTCAGTCTCCACCGTCCACAGCGCTACTGGTACGAGTTAAAAGCTGATCGCAACTGAGGAGGCGGTCTAAGGACCAACAAAGAAGACGAGTTTTCACTCGGCAGTTGGACTCTGTAGAACTTTGGCTGCAGGAGTACACTAACATGGGGGAGTCAGGTTAGAAGCCCCCCAGCTGCGCATTGGGTGAAGACGGAAGAGTATTAACTATCATTCAGATCAACCCAGTCTGTATACGACGTAGTTGACAGTGAGGTTCATGCTCATGTAAGTGAAGGCATTTTTAACCAGACAAACGTCGCAGCGGAACTGGAAGATCGATGGTGAAAAAAGGAGAAAGTGGTGGGAGCTCACTGTCTCAGACTTCTCCGAGAGAGAATAAAACGAAAAACGCAAACCACTAGTGCACTCTAACGAATTATTAACAAAAAATGAGATGCACCGTGCTACGCAGATTCCTATGACCCATGGTTGATATCCCAAATGAAATTTGCAGCATTGGAGTCATTTTTCCTGGTTCCCAATTGAGTGTTATACAAAGTTTCATAGAATTCTAAGACATTGACCAAAATTGGTAAAAAATTTCGTAAGGGAATACCCTTTGCATTTATCCAGGAAAGTCAGAAATCGGAAATCAGTAATTGCAGGTCATAATTCAGCAACATAGCATGTATTGAGTAGGAAAAAACGAAACACGCTAACAAATAGAGCAAATTAACGAATAATTAATACCAAATGAAATGCATCATCTTACACAAGCTCCTATGACCAATGGATGATATACCAGATGAAATTCGCAGCATCGGGGTCGTTTTTTCTTGTTTCCAATGTTGCTGCAATTTGACTAAAACAACAATATCGTTCAGCACGTTACACTTCAGTCTCAATACATGTACTCAATGTAACCCCTGTTACAAGATAGTCAGAAGTTGGAAGCCTGAATTACCTGACTGTTTACTGCTGTCGGTGTCTGTAAGATTTATAGTCAAGAAGAGTAATTGGAAACTTTAAGTAGTCAGAGAAAGGCAAGTCGCTCCCTACAGAAAAAGATAGCAAGCGTAGTTAAAGGTTTCAATACATAAGAAAAATGAAGAAAAAGAATTTCAGCCGAGGACTATTTGCAGCGAACTTATGGTGACCGTCTAAGTGGACAAATTCTCTTTCAAACGCAAGGAAACCGACTGGTTATATAACGTTTTTAATAACTGTAGTTTTATAATGCAAGGAACACTTAGAGGCAAAACCAAAGCATTATCGATTGAAACTCAAAAGTAAGAAGTAGGAAAGACTTGAACACACAAACTTAGGTACAATAGAAAAAAGGTTGAATAAGATATTTAGAATTTGAACAATTGGCAGCCTGGATAGAGACTCCAAATCCCGATCTTTTCACAAGTCCCTACATTAGTTTGCACAGCTATTGTCCATCCCTTGACCACATAACCATACTTCCTCGAAACGACCACCCTCCTAACCACATCTTTCACCCCACAACACCCACCAGTTGCAAGCCTCATTAGGTTGCTACGAAGTGTTAGTCAACACACTCAAGACCAGAGCAACTCCTTCAGTGGAATTTCCTACACTCTGTCCTACCTGACTAACATCATGCAAAGTAGGCCTAGACGAACCAGTGTGTAGCTAAGTTCATCGCTGATGTTTTTTTAGATTAAATGTTTGACAAAAAATATTGTAATCTTATAAGAACTTTTTTCAATTTCTAATTATATAAAAATGGAATATTTTCGCTATTAAATAATTTATTTGAACACATTAATTGATGAGTAAGATCCACAGGAACCGATCTTTTAGATGATGATTGTTCATATATTCTTTGATAGCTTAATAGTGTAAAAACAATACGAACAAATTCTTTTGTCCATACGTTTTATCTGCATTTAAATATTAGCCTCTCTGTATCACAAATTTTAAAAATTTCACTTTGAAATATTTCTTCTAGGTAGAAAAATATTTATACATCAATGGGTCATGCTTATTTATTTTCTTAGCAAAAGTGTAAACGTACTTATCAATATTGGCAATGGAACACTCAGTATTTATTCCGTGTTTTCCATCTCATTAATATTTCTTTCTGATAAATACTGACAAAATTTTCAGACTTGTGTCGTCAGGTGCAGATCAAACGCACCACTGAGGAGAAAATCTGCTCCTGCCCTCCCAGCTGCGAGTGAGACTTGATCAAACCTTTGCACTGCTACCTTCACTGTGTTGTCTTGCTTAGTGTGCACTGTTACGTTACTTGGCTCTTTAGCAATACTTATGAGTTCGTCTATGACTTTATGGACATATCACATCTATTTTGATCATATTTCAAGACGCTTTGCATTCCTCAAGATAATTTCAAACCATGACACAGTATAATTTCTGATTGATAATTCAAGTAGTTTCATTGCAGATCTACACATCACTTTACTTTGATTTTTCAGTGTTTCTCGTTCGTAAAACTGGTACGTCTGTTTTTTCTTTGATGAAGTTTTTCGAGTCTCATAGTCTAGTGCTCTAACCACTGCACCACGGATCCTAACCACTGCACCACGGATTCTAACCACTGCACCACGGATCCTAACCACTGCACCACGGATCCTAACCACGAGTCGATGGCAGGTTTTTTAGGCAGCGAGTTTATTGAATCAAATTTTGCCTAGGAAAACACCTATTATTATTTACGGCCACGTACCCTGAACGTGCGTATATCTAACTAAAATTATTGATAAATCTTAATGAAGTTGTACAGCAGGCAGTTCATGTATAATATACAGAAAAAATGCAGCACTTTGCTGGCATGTTTGAATATTTTTGTACATCATTTTTATTTAAGATGTGGTGAATAATTTTGGAATAATCTGATTGCAGTGACGAAATTTACACGCCTTTAATATCGACCAATCAAGTGAATATGCGCTTCTTCAAGCTCATCAAGAATACTAAAGGAATCTACGTAGGAGAGGACGTTTGTTCGTTGTGAGTATGAAAATCTTTTTACGCTTACTAAAACAATGGTGTCGCATTTGACCAAATTCAAATAAACAATTTTTGTCTTGTTTCTTCTTTACCGAGCGGTAGCATTCTTATTTACATAACTTGTGTTCTGAAAATTCGTTCATTTAGATAGATTTCCAGTATACAGTAAAAATGTTTCACTAGAGGGTAGTTTCAGATAAATGATATGACAGCCAACAAAATCTTCGAATGTATTTTCGAAGGTTTAGATAATATTCATGCTTAGCATCGTTTATAAATGCTCCCAGAACTGATGCAGCTTTAACAGTTGCAAACAGCAGGTAAACTCCTGCAAGAACTCCACGGTCATGTACGTTATGAGAATTAAAGTTACAGGAATGAAGTGATTTTGAGAAAAGTAGGAGTAATTAAAACAAAGTAATTTTCATCAGCTCTGATTTGAGAAGGGCTATTAGGGAAATCCGTAGATGTACACCCAAAGAATACGCTTTTGTATCTATCATATTGTGAATGAAGAGTAATAGAGAATAGCAAAGATTACTGAAAACATTTATTTAATGAAACATATATGGAAGACAAATTTATATGCATATGTGAAATTTTGACCAAGAATTGTGGTGATGGCAGGTCACAGAACAACACGGTGCGTCTGCATGTGTACCTGGAGAGTCTGCAGCAGGAGACAATCACGGAGTTGCCAGCTAAGACAGTGCGTGAGCTAGTGACTTGGTGTCAAACACTGCATTATTAAGTAAACTAAATAGTATACGTCGAAATTCCATAATTTAAAAGAGATAAAATTAACGACTTAGGAAATAAAACACATATTTCAGATTTAACTAATTCGAAATTATTATAGAGGTAAATATACTAAAGATTCTTCCCTATTTTCAGTCCTTGCTTGTTTGTGTAACTGAACGTCATTCAGCCGTGTGACGGACAAGTACGTTAGACAATGCGGTGAACATTTAAAATAAGCTGTTGTGCAAAAAAAACTCTTGCAAATCTTGTTCCAAAAATACATCTACAGGGTTGTCACACCCTGTAATAATGAAAAAATTATGCAAACAACAAGCATTACTTTTAAATTTTTTACTTTAAAACATACAGTTCAACTAATAATTGCACGTTTAATTGTGATGCAATTGTGAAAAATGAATTTCACGAATATTGTGAGGCAGCCCAAGAGATAGACTCTGAGCAAGTACAAGGCTTTGCAAATAAAGTATTCATATTAGTTAAATAACTTAAATGTAACCGATATCGAAATTTTACCATGAAAACGAAATTACAGAATTGAGTGAAATGAAATGAACGATTCTCTCCCATGACTTAAATTCTCGTTATAGATTACTCATTTTGTGAATAAATACCAAGAGTCATAATTATACGCTACAAAAACTCTTTTTCCAACCTGAAGTCAATTCTTGTTCAAACACAACAAATGACCTTTGTAACATTTCTAAATAAGAAGATGGGTAAGTGACACTGCATTTAAGAAGTGAAAAGAATTATTACACAAACATCCGCCGTCGAGTGAGCCCTACTAGGGCGTGACTGATTCTATGGTGCTGGGATAGAATAAATTGCGTAATTTTTTAGGCTAGGAAACTTGTAAAGTTTTTGTGTCTTATGTTTGATGATGTTGAACTAACAAAAAATTCCTTGCAAAAAATTTCATTTCTCCCCTTGATAATGTACTTGAAATTTCATAAAATACATTGTTAATTCCATGTTTCAGTTATTTTCCTGTTAAACGCTATTAATGTTATAAATTTTTGTGTTTTCGATAAACAAAGAGTACATACGTTTTAGAAAATTTCTCATCTAGAGTTAATGTAACATGATTTCTTTCATGACGATGACAGCGTTTCATTCAAAATATTTTCTCTGTCGTTTGATGACTTATATTCAAGATTCCTGTCAGCGTCTGTCATTGAATTGTTAACAAATTTCAAATGCCATATTTCATCAATAACACGAATACTACATAATTGAATACACTGTTATATGAAATATTTAGTACCAGTGGATACGTTCCCCGGGCTTATATTTCTCTCAACAATACCCATCCGTCAAGATTTTATGATGTTTTTGCAGCGTTTTGACACAGACTTGACCTGAATCCGATGACCTGTGACTCGCTGACATTATTATATCCTAATTCACTCGCCTTCAGATATTTTCCTTCATCGCCGAAGTGGGAGGTAACATGGGCCTCTTTTTGGGGTTTTCGATCGCTTCCCTGCTCGAGATCGCAGAATTTTTCTTCGATCTCCTTCGCATGGGCGGGTCGTGCGACTGCCGCGGCAACCGCATCAGCGATGACCAGCCACAGAAGATGATGACACCTGTGCCACTCCCCAAAGAAATAGTCACCACGTCGCCCAATGGGTCCGAGATGAACATAGGATTGCTGGAACACGGTTGGTTAATTTGTGGATATGAATATTTATTCTTTTGTAAATTTTATGCCGAATTGGTCTGGTAATTCGTATGATGAACGTTTACCTTCAACGACACTGTTAACGAAACGGTGATTATTCCAAGTTTTTTATTTTCATTGAAATATTTATGATATATGTAGTCCGTAATTTATTGTTATAAATTTTCGATTTTTTGCTCATTTTTAGAGGCCGTCCCAATGTATCAACAATAAATTTTATTTTGATCAGGATAAGCTGCTGTTGAATATGTGGATAATTCAACACTAGAAAGAGATGTCATTAATAAAAGTAATACAAAAGCGTAATTCAGGAATTCCTGAGACCACTGTATAAGCAGGTAGTGTATCCTCGTCCTCTTTCCTGTAGTTCTGACTAAACTTTTCTTACGACGAGAACTCTTTAGTTTGTGACTACGAAGACTAATCATCTTCAATGATGAGTCCAAATATTCACAGAAACTTCTTATGTAAGAAATTTTACAAACCTGGACATTTTGCTATCAAAATTTCAACAATTTACAATTAAGTTCCATTTGTGGATATTTTGCCGATCTTTTTTATTTGATAACAAAAATAAATCATTATAAATTGGAACATGTTCACACTTAGGTTTTGCCTCGGCATACTGTCTCCACCGGGCGCGCTGAATCTCCCTCTATCGTACAGCCTCTTCCCTGTTCATAACTATGATTCTCTTGCCTCAGGAAGTTTCATGAAGAACTTCAATTGACCTTCAATTGAATATAGTTACTGAACCTGAGTCATTCTATTATTTGCTACAGGCTATCTTTCAGTGATGAGAGACTCGGTGTTAAAAATCATAGCATATGACAATAACATTTGTTTCAAACCCTTCACTGATACTCAGACTATTATGTTTAAAATGAATGTGCATGGAGTTCTCAAGATTTATTAAGCAAAATTGGTTCCTGAGGCATTTTCAAGAAAAAATTTTCATTCATCATGATTCAAATGTTCGCCATCATCACAGAATTCGTGATTAGACTGGTCTCTAAAACATCTTCAATTCAGAACATCCTTTCCTTATATTTTCTACGTCTTTTGCCGTAAGGTCGGTACGCACTCAGATGATATGTTACTTGTAACGTTTATATGAATTACTCGTCACGGTTTTGTGTTTGTGATGATCACAAAAATGTTTGCAGACGACGAAGGCGGGACGACACTGAGGCCAGCAGATGACGCTCTCAGGACCATCGACGAGGACTACACCGGGGCTTACTACTCACGATGAGGCTCTACACGGCAAACTAATCTTAAAGTATATTTTACTACTAATTATAGAGTAAAATGAATAAATAAATTAGTGATACTGACACTAATTCAGTCAAATCTGGGCAGAGATTAGACTAAAATTTTCAAATGATGCTAGAAAACTAGATTTAACTTTAAGTTCTTTATCAGCAATCGAGTGTATGATTACATGATTTGATTAAAATTATTCTGTCTTCTTCTAGTTCACGATGCAAAAACTTTATATATCTATCATAATTATCTCAGGAAAAATATCCAAAAGATATTTTTAAAAATACTGGTGTACTTATCGCTCTACATTCAAGAATAACAATCAAGCAAACACTGATACATAATATTAAGACGATGGCAGAAATATTTTGTGTTCTACTGTATTAACCAATCAAAAACGACTTTTGATATTGTACATAAGAAACACGAGACTTTTCTCAATCAAAGGAATGTCTTATGAGTAGTAATTATTTTAATTTTACGAAGTAAAGTAACTTAGTAAGAGACTATGAGTATAAGTGTAGAACTTGTGCGCGTGTGTGGCCGTCATCACTGAGATAGTATCAAAGAACAAAAATACGATAAAAAATAAGTCAAGAAAGTGACATAACTCGAATTTCTATAACAATTATTGTTGTAGTAATTTTTTACTTAGTCAAGCGGTTGATGTTGCAGTTACAATCTGCGCTACAGGGGTCTGAGTCAATTAATGAAGAACTAGGAACATGTGACAGTTTTGTTGACGATAAACTGTCTTAACTCAAGCGTCCTAACATAACATTGTCATAACAGCACTTGGTGAGGTAGATTAACAGGATTTATTGTACATTTTATCCATCATGTAAGCCTGTTTATGATTGCAGCGAACAATTAGTGTCATTAATTTGTAGGGCTTTCTTTTATTTTGAAGGTAAAATTTGTTTAGGTCTTTTAAAAATGAGAACTCGTTTTAAGGATAACCTTTAGCTATCAATAATTTTAATTTATGATGGTTTTCGTACACCAAACAGATGGGATGCATTACGTCGATACTCACTTTGAAATAATGCAAATAAGCAAAAAACTTGATGTGATCTTTCATTTTGCACTTCCTTCCAATACATAAACGTTGCCTTATCGCGCACTAACTATTTGAAAATGTCAGAAAGAACTTATGCCCTTATTCGATGAAATTTTTCTAATGTTTTAATTACAAGAATTTCAAATGTTTCCATCAGCGCCATTAAACAGTTTAAGCCTCAGGTAGAAAAATGAACGATGTATTGCATGCTTTACATTTAAGCTGCCTGTGAAAAATTTCTATGAACAATTTCAAAGAAAAAAGCGTAACGAAAAAATAAACTGAACAGGATGTTAGTCCGGTATCGCACTTTCCATGTATTTAGATGGCATCTGTAATATATCTATTCCCCTATCATGTTTAGATGTTTAAAATATTTGTAAAAAGGTTTGTAGATCAGTCCAACAGATTTAAGTTACAAATCTGTTCTGGATTTCAAAATTATTCATGATATTATGTATCATATGAGTCGCATGAAAACAAAAAAAAATTACTGTGAAATCAAGAGGCACGTATTTAAAGCGATACACTGAAATATTGTCCGGTCTTTCGTGGCAAATGCAGTCAGACTACAGCCAAAAATCCCATCTAGAAAACGGCGCCCTCTGAAAGATAGCGCAGAAACTAAATCGATGGCGACAAAATGTACTGATAATTCCTAGTTAAAATAAGAAAAGCTTCCGATAACTTTTGAGTAACATGAAAGTGAGCTGCGATACTCTGAATGATCAAAACAACGACAGGAAATTTTACGATTCAAACTTAGTGTTGTAAATAATGGAGATTTGGCTGTGAGGAGTGGTGAGAGGAGAGCGGCTGCGCACAGGACTTTAGTATTGACGAGCAAGTCTCCAGTGCTGCTCTGGACTCGTTGGTGAGAGGGAATTGGCCGCTGCCACTCATCATCAGCCACCTCCACCCCATCATATATTTTCAAGATAATTATTTAAACAGAACTTGAAAAATAGAGAAGTGCCCTCTGACCCCCACGTCCTCTATCGGTGACCAGTTCACGAGTAGAATAATTAATTATAATCTACGGGAATTTTGTGAAACATTTCATAACTTAATAATTAGTCTAACAGGACAAAATATCATTGCTTTCTAGGTGAGACCAGGAAATATTGTGAACAACTTTAGAAATTGAAACATGTCTTCACCATTATAGAAATTTGAAGAAATATGAAAGATTTAGAAATTTACCCATCGCAGTCTTCGACACTCGCCTATTGAAAATAAAAGGCAATATCGAGACACAGGCTCGATGAGGTATTAAATTCAATAACTTTCAATTAAAAACTTCCAGATTAGAATCATACTAAAGGTTTATTTACATAAAAAAGAAACAGAAAACATCCAAATATACGAGGCCCTTGTAAAATTTCTAATAAAAACCGGATAGCTATTTCTCGTAGCAACATAGGCAAATTGCATATTGCAGGACACTAAAGACCAAGAAGCTAGAAAACATTATATACTGAGAGTGGCTTAGATTAAAACTCACAATTCCATAAAGTGGCGACTTACTGACAATACAATACATGCGTTCTGTTCGCATTTTTTATCAAATTTTGAACACTAAATCGAATTAATATTGATACTATTTTAATTTAGAAGAGGGGTCTCAAAATGGCGGACATCCGCACTCCCCCAATCACAGCGATGGGAGCTGCGAAAGATATTCTTTCGGGCATCAAATCAAAAATTCCAAAAAATTTACCAAAGGGGCCGAGCGAAAAACTGCAGTTTGCAAAGCACGCACGAGGCCGTGATGGTGGGGCTCTGTCCACAGGTGGCCCCTTGGGGGATACAGGGCCAGGGCCCACCCGCCCTATAGGGGCACCAGGGGACATGGAGATGCAGGCCGTAAATAACGTAGACCCCTACCCTGCAGGGGTTGGAGGGACATATGTAGGACCCACTGAGGGTTACATGGGTGCAGATGGGACATACGTGAGTGCCACCGATGGAGGCATGGGGGGTCAGATGGGCGATGGGTCAGGGATGGTACCAGGACCCGGAGGAACTGCGCCTCCACCCACCCTGAAGAGGGGGGAGAGCACGTGGAGTGAGTCCACAGTGGGGGTGGAGGGAGGCCACGACATGATTGACGAGTGGCAGGCTGGCTGGAATGTCACCAACGCCATCCAGGTGCGACTTTTGTCCATTTATTAATTTCTGCCAAAAAAATCATACATGAAATCTTTTTCTCACTATATGATTGTCGTCATATTACCTGCTCAGTTTACCTGAGAAATATTTTTTATTTATATAAACTCATGACCAGTTCAGCTTGAAGTTTTTAACTTCTGTAATTTTAACTTTATTAATTTCCCATGGTCATGGATTAGTGTCTAACGTTGAAAGTAAATGAAACATGCGATTAAAGTCCGTAGATTACATGACAAAGTCTAGTTTGAAGTCGTTAGTTTGATAGATGAATTGCAGCGGAGTAGAAAACTTCAAATCCTATTAATAAATTAGCTACTAGTAATATGACAACTCCTTTTTCAGCTGTAAAGTTATACTTTATTATTAAATGACTTGGGTTGCCAGCAAGCCAATGTGTCAAGTTGCTTGCTGGAGCACTACAGCTCATGCATTAGGGCAGCAACGGGGGATCAGTTTGGATTCAGTGGCCTTTTACTCTTACAATGAATGCGTTACAAAATCATTTGTTCACTGCACGTGCACTACACGCTCGACTGTACGTAGGTTGTTTCTAGGGGGAAGAGAAGGTACCGTCACTTCAGACATTTGCACATCAATATTCCTGACATTCCAATGGAAGATTTTTTTATCAAAAAGGTTCGCAATATAAATATTATTACATATGATGTAATTCAAAATTAGACTAGCTGACAGAATTCTTAAATATAAAGTACGGACGTTGTTCTTAAATTCATGAATGTGTCATTGGAGTCATTATCAAACAGAGCAGACATTGAGCAAAATTTTCACTGTTTTATCCGCTTGTTTTGAATTGAAACCATTTACACAAATGGAAACATTTTGTATTTTGCAGGGCATGTTCATCGTGTCGCTGCCGTACGCAGTGCTGCACGGTGGTTACTGGGCCCTGGTAGCCATGATCGGCATAGCCTACATCTGCTGCTACACAGGCAAGATCCTGGTCGACTGTCTGTACGAGGTAGACCAGAACGGTCAACTACAGCGCGTACGCCACAGCTACAAGGCCGTCGCTAGAGCTGTCTTTGGCAAACAGTTCGGCGGAGAGATCGTGCAGACAGCCCAGGTGAGATCATGGTGCAGTCATGTTACTTTCAGACGTAAATGAACTTTCATGGAAGTCTGTTCCGATTCAAAATGGTCAAATTTTATATGTAATACGACCCTATCTGTCTGATTGCGCTCCAATTTCGAGAAAATGTGTTTTCAGCTTTTGAGAGGCACATTTATACAACTATGATACTAGCGCGGTGACCAATTCAGTAT
>VCRD01009785.1:0-11185 GCA_006783055.1 Trinorchestia longiramus | reverse complement strand
GAAACAACAGAAGTGAATGGAAACAATAGAAGTGATTAGAAACAATAAAAGTGAATGGAAACAATAGAAGTGACTGGAAACAATAGAAGTGAATGGAAACAATAGAAGTGACTGGAAACAATAGAAGTGAATGGAAACAATAGAAGTGACTGGAAACAATAGAAGTGAATGGAAACAATAGAAGTGACTGGAAACAATAAAAGTGAATGGAAACAATAGAAGTGAATGGAAACAATAGAAGTGAATGGAAACAATAGAAGTGACTGGAAACAATAGAAGTGACTGGAAACAATAAAAGTGAATGGAAACAATAGAAGTGAATGGAAACAATAGAAGTGACTGGAAACAATAGAAGTGAATGGAAACAATAGAAGTGACTGGAAACAATAGAAGTGAATGGAAACAATAGAAGTGACTGGAAACAATAGAAGTAACCAGTACCACTGCAGAAATACCAAGCAATTTTGCTAATATAATCCAATGGAATTCAATAAAATTCATGATTAAGAATGTATTTAATTTTTTCCCGGACAATTAGCCATTAAGTATTAACAATGTCTGCAGAATTGATGCAAAAGTTCATCATAGAGAAGCATGAAAAGTGACTGAGTCCATCCGAAATATTCAAACTAGGAAGAAACTTCAAAATCAACAGAATATTCATAAAAATAACAATTGACTTACTTTTTGTGAGAGCATCAAAGTTCTAAAGTGAAAAGAGAATAAATGCTGCGAGAAAATACCCTTAGAAGTTTAGCTTGTGCAGCCATTAAAGACTTTTCTAAAAGCCTTCACACATTACTCAGGGTAAAAGAGAAGCATTTTGAATAATTTTTCTGTCGTAGTTGTCGATTAGTAAATTACTTACTCTCTGTTAAAGTCAGAAGTAAATGTCTTTTTGAAATAAATTTTTGTTTTGTTTTGTAGGAGTATTTCTGTCCCACCCTGTAATAGCGCACACATTTAGAAAAAATTGTAAAAATTATGAGTTATAATGAGAAGTACTGAATTGTTCAGATTCATTAAGTGTCTAAAGTTTTTAAATGGTGCTACTCATTGTACTGAAGGCAATAATCAACGAGGAAGTACATCGGCCCTAAACAAAACAATTGCAGTCACATTCATTAAATTTAAAACAAGATCATGGCAAAATTCAGACACTGTTATTAAGAAAATTTTATAATTTAGGACAAAATAAAGGTAAAAACTAGTGCAGAAAAACACTCAGAAGTGAGACACAAGTAAGGCTGAGAGTTCATCAGAAGCAGGTGCTGGTTGTTGTTCCTGCCAGCAACACTTCAACTTTCTAAACAAACATAAAGACTTTATTATATCATATTAGAGCTTATTTTTTTCTATTAATATATATATATATATACAATACAATACAATATTGTATATATATATATATATATATATATATATATATATATATATATATATATATATATATATATATATTAGTATTAACACACAGTCTTGTGCACGTGGGTGCGAAACGCACGTTTTTTAATACTGCATTTTAATTTCTGTGGTAAAGTTGCTAATCTTTTCTGAGAAAACATTTCTGAAGTGCAGTCACTCTGTCAGATGCTGCTAAAAATGTGTCTTCTTAATTAATATTTTGAGAATTTCGTGAGGCAGCTAAGGGCCGAATAATTTTGTTAAGTTTATGCGATTAACACGTTGAGTGCGATTGTCTAGCCGGTGCAAATCTTTACTTTGTACACACAGTCACTAGAAAGCTTTGAAAAAATTACAGAACCTAACCTGAGCGACCCACCGGTGGGTCGTATCGCACTTAACGTGTTAAGATTGAGTTTGTTTTAATACGAGCTGGTACGCGAGGTTAAGTTTGTTTTAATACGAGCTGGTACGCGAGATTAAGTTTGTTTTAATACAAGCTGGTACGCGAGATCAAAGGTGCATTTCGCTAACTACGTTAATAAGAAAAGCCAAAATTCAACCGAAATCTATCAGGCTGTTCGGAAAGTTCATACCGATTTTTAAAGGAGAGAAAAAAATCAATATATATAAGCCAATACATTTTTAATCAACCAGATATGAACCATTTTCTTGCACAAAGAGTTTCCATTTTTCTTTTGACAAGAAAATGCTCTCATCGTAGAATTGAGGTGGTTTCATGAAAAAGAATTTATCAGGGTATCTTTTTAGGTCAACCAAGAAATTAAAACTTGTACCATTATGACTATTCTGCTAAGACCGAAATAAATGATCATCCGAAGGAGCAATATCTGGTGAATATGGAGGGTGGGATTACACATCCCAGCCAAGCTGTAACAATTTTTGACAGGTTTCAAAAGAAACGTGTGGTCTGGCATTAGCCTGATGGATCAGCCAAACACTCATCACTGTAAACTCGTATATTTCTTTGGTTGCTTGTGATGGATTTTTCCTTTATGGAAATAGAAAAGCATCAGGTGTGCTCTAAATGGAGGTGTAGTCAAATTTTACTTTCCAAACTCAATCATGTTCTTAAGAAGTCGAAAGATGAACTACTAAAAATCGGCACGAACTTTCCGGGCAACCCAATAAAAAAAGAAGAGCGAGAGCAATCGCTTTCGACCTTATCATTTTATTGACTAGAGATTAAAGAAAGACGTACTTTCAACATTCCGACCTTCAAGATCTTTTCAACCATTTTGTCATTATCTTTCACTGCTCGTGAAATATACGGTATGAAACCAGTATATCGTACAGATTTTATATACATTATTATATGCATCACATTATGTGAAGTATTTGTGTCTATGAATCACTGTTTTGAGATACACAACTTTTATATCTGTTAAATGAACGTTATGAAAATCAACACAACAGGAATTGATCGTCCGATGAAACATCAACTTTCTTCCTAAAAAGAGAGCTTGTACACCATAAAAAACTAATGAAAACAAGCCTGTCAATATTTAAGATTTAGTCCTTTGCTCTGAGAATGGAATGGACGCCTAGGCAGCGATGCAGCCNAGGGTAAATGGGCTGGAAGTGAGGGTAAATGGATGTAAGTAAGAGTAAATGGGCTGGAAGTGAGGGTAAATGGCTGGAAGTGAGGGTAAATGGGCTGGAAGTGAGGGTAAATGGGCTGGAAGTGAAGGATTCACATGAGATGTGCGGCCTTTACTTCACTCGTCAGACCTGTACGCCAACTGCAGTACCAGTACAAAGTCTGGACCTGTAAACACCACTAAATGTCTCTACATGTACTGTAATAACAATACTTTGTATTACAATAGGAAGGAAAAGATACTCGAAGTGCTTTATTTAGGATTATTAATGAACTTTGTGGTGAGAAACATATTATACATAGAAACTAGACAGTTCCCGTGGAAATTTCACGATTTAAAGTGGACTAATTTGTAATTATTATAAACATAAATGTTTCAAAGATTTACGACGAATTATTGGGTTTTAAATGAATATTATTCATAAATAAATACAAAATTTCCATTCTGTATCTTATCAACTGATAACATGGCCCAGATAGTACCCGTTGAAATTCCTCGATTTAAAATTGGCCAAATAAGGATCTATGAAATAAATACATTTTTGAGTTTTACTAGTGGTACCATCAGAATCCAAATATTTTTCATTAACATATACAAAACTTCCATTCTGTATATTTCCTATCGGTAACATGGCCGTGTAAGAAAAAAACTAATAACAGAAAAAGTGGAGAATTTTACAGTGATCCGGTGCCTTTAGTATCCACAATACAATGCTTGTAATACGTGTATGTATACCCGTTCTGATTTCAGTTCAATAATTTTTCTTCAGTAATACATAGGAAGTAATGGGGCGAACACAAAGAGAGAAATGAAGATACACTGTTTATTATATATGTAGATTAATAGGCTCTCAATGCATCAATTGTTGTAGTTGCAGAGCCTTTATATATCAATGAATAATTAGTCAAAAAGTTAATGCCATTAAAATATTGTTACCAATAGAACTACAAATGTCAGTTAGAATATTAAAGTTCAAATTCAATTTAAGAGTTCAGTTTGTTGTTGAGGGGGTTCGTTCCTATAGCCTCATTCTATTCTATTCTATTATATATGTAGATTTGCTTAATTGTCCTAATTGTGCAATTGTGTTAATTCTTCAATAACTTAATTTTAATGGGTGTCAAGCATAATAATAACAGGTTAACGAATGCACAGTTAATTATATGTATTTTAAATTATTTATCTAGCAGAGCACACCATGAGGGATAGAATATACAGTATATGTCCACGTCATTAGGGTCTATTAACAGTTATTAGCTATAACTGACAATCTCCTCTTTTAATAATCATTGTTACTTTAAAATTAAATGGAAAAACTCAATAACGTTAATTCATATAAGATTAACAGGCAAAATGGATTTATAACAGCTAAAATGAATAATCCTGCTTAGAATGGGTTCAAAGTGGAATGCATACATATGATTAATTGTGAGTCATTAACCAAATGATGAGCATGTGCCCATCACACTGGGCATGACCCGCTAGGGAGGAAGGCGCTTGCCCTAACATGGGTTGTGTAAAAGCGAGGTGTGGGCGCGAGCATTGGCCTGTTGGAAGAGACATGAAGGCGGCAAGACTGGCGTAATTAACGTTTATTTCACTGTAAATTAGTTCGATATTGAATAATTATTTCAACAATTATTTTGTGCTAAAATTATGATGAAGAAGAAAGACAATTGTGAGTAATGATTCATGATTGATAAAGGAGGAATGCAGCAGGAAAATTTACCTTCAAATTATTTTAGATCATGCAGGATCTAATCACTTGAGAATGCTGTATTTCGTATTCATTTCATTTCGCCTTTTGAAATGAGTTAAACAGGGGACCGTCATTTATATTTTGAGAGCGTGATCAAATATGACCTTTATTAACGTTTCAGGAAAACTCGCTGTGTGAGAGAACTTCAACCACAATGAAAACTCTAAACTAAATTTTATGATGCTCGACATGTTTCTCATTACACACACAACACATTACGCACACCACACATTATGCACACCACACATTACACACACCACACATTACGCACACCACACATTACACACACCACACATTACGCACACCACACATTACGCACACCACACATTACGTACACCACACATTACGCACAAAATACAATGGTAAACTAAGTAGTTTTGATGCACTTTCCCAAATCAAAATTATTAGAAATAAGGCAAGATAAATTATCAAATTTACAAACAAAATGTTCTGCAGAATCTAACTTGATAAAACTAAATTTCCACTTCCAAAACGAAGCCAAATTAAACATAATAAATGCATATTAAATTGAATTATTTGTCATTCCTTATATTTACCGATACTACTGGGAATGATTACAAACATTGATTGAAACCTTGATTAAAACACTAAAACATGTATAGAAAACATCGATTAAAACATCAATACAAACATTGATTACTAAGAAGTTGGCTGCGAGCCTAGTGATGTTTTGTTATAATCGGGACAGCAGGAAGACGAGGTTCCGTCACGCGCTGTACACAGCTTGGGTGACAGCGGTGTGGGGCAGCGCGTAGGCGTGTAGCAAGGATCTGTTGTTGGGAGTTGCGGGCAGCAGCCACAGCAACAGCATCAGTGTTAACAGAATAACTAGCAGCAGCATTAGCACCAGTAACGTCAGCAGCAGCAACAGTAATATCAACACTAACAGTGTAACGAGCATCACTAGGGACAGAACTAGCAGCGACAGCACTATCAATCTAGCAGCAGCTGCAACACTGCCAGTGTTAACCAAATCAAGGTAATTTTTTCGGCTGATGATGCAGTTCTTAATACTAACCACCATCCTCACCCTGACACCCTCACCCTGGCAGATCCAGCATCTTGTTAGCACCCTTCTTATCAAAGCGACAAATTCAAGCCAGTAATTGTAAGCCTTACGATAATTATAAAATGTTACCACGCACTGGACATTCTACATAAGCCTGCCCTGGTAAATCTTCGAGACCAAACTTAACTCATGACGAAAAATGAAAGCCTAACATTGATCATGAAAAAACTCAATTCGTACACTTGAAGAAAAAATTTATGTATTAAAGCATGAATAAAAATGTCTAAACATACCTTCACTTATGAACAGAAATGTGCAAACCTATTTTAGTCATGAATAAAAATGTTTAAACCTATTTTTATTTATGAGGAAAATCTTGTAGGCTTATTCTCTCTCGTGAAGACCCTTTACACTATCTCTATTCATAGCCTGTGCAGAATAGTTTCATCGGATTCACAATGAACAGACAATTGTCTTTGTAATATAAATAGACTAGACAGTTTCCGTGGAAATTTAAAGGTTTAAACTTTATAAAATTAAGGATTTTTCGATCCATAGTTGCGTTATAAGTTTGTTTAGATTTGACTAATATAAAATTATTATAATGATGAATGCATTAAAAATTTACGACGAATTATTATGTTTTAAATGAGTACTTTTCATTAATACAGGGGGTGCAAGAATTACGGGACACGAAAACCCACTGACGCAACTCAAAAATTGGGCTTTGAGTTTTTATTGTGGTATCCATGATATAAAGTTTGAATTACAAGTAATACATGCATTGTATATAGAACTTCCATTCTGTATCTTATCTACCGATAACATGGCCCAGATAGTACCCGTAGAAATTTCACTGCTTAGAAGTGATAAAATTAAGGATCTATGAAATAAAATGTATTTTTTCGCTTCAGCAGTGTTACCATCAGGATCTGAATATTTTTCATGAATATATACAGAACTTCTATTCTGTATCTTTTCTACATGGCCGTGTTGGAGAAAAAGTCATAATGTAAAAAATAGCATATTTTATAGTAATTCGGCTCCTTTGGCATCCACAATACAATGCTTGTAAAACATGCATATCCGTTCTGATTTCAGTTCAATAATTTTTCTTCAGTATTAAATAGGGACTAATGGGACGGACACACACAGATAGAGAGAGAGAAAAATGGAGATACATTATCTATTATATATGTAGATAACTCTATTTCAATAAAGATTGACGATTGTCTTTGCTATACGAGTATATATAAACACGCATACCTAACATAACCGTGACACATACGCTTTTACCGTCAGTGTCTTAAGTGTGCGGGGCTCAGCCCCAGTTTTTCGTTTGACCGGCCGCACATTGGCCGCAATAGCAGTCACAGTTTCAGATGAAAATTTTAAGTTAGAAATTTGAATTTTCTACATGAAAACTGGATCATACCGCGCTTCTTACCCCATACTTATTCCGTATTTCATACCTCAGATCTGTGCCGTGTTTTACATCTTATACCTATGTCATCTTTGGTATTTCGTACATATGCCGTGTTTCATACCTCACACATATGCTGTACTTCACACCTCCCACCTATGCCGTGCATCACACTAAACACATGTTACTTGTGAGGAACATACCTGTTATACACTGTGATCCAGAAGGCTAGGATACCAGTACTCGAACTCCTCCTTGGATTCGAGCGCTACATCTACGCCCCAAACCAACAGCTCGTCCTACGAAAACATGTGAGATGTAAGGGTGTATGCGACCCATTGCAAGCGGGCATACTTACAAGAAAACAAACCATTTAAGTTGCCTGCTGCTATTCATTTGGTGCCTCCCATCCAGACGTTACGGCCGCCCCTGACGGCTGCCCCTTACGGCTGCCCCTTACAGCTGCCCTTTACGGAGCTCCTCACGGCCGCTTTTTACAGCTGCCCCTTATAGCTGCCCTTTACCGGTATAATGCATGCTGGTATCATGTATACACATGAGTCTTGTAATCAAGTTTGTAATTTTAAGTTTATTCCTAAAATGTTTTCTAATTTTATCAAGTGATGTCTAGAAAAATAGTGCAAAAATGTCTCGAAAAACATCGACGAATAGCAAAAGTCATTAACAGAGTATCAGAAATATTCTGGAAAACTGTGGGGAAACATTTGAAACTAGGACACCCACACGTGAAAATTCACGTGTTTTTTACTGAATTGTTTCGTTTGATTTGCCAGAGAACGCGGGCTTTGCGAATGAGTTTCCCCATTGAAGGATGTGCCTTTGGTATCCACAATACAATGCTTACAATACATAAGCACAAGTTCTTGCCCTTCTGGTTCTAAATGGGAATGGCTTCCGACTCTTGCCCGACCGTTATTTAAGGGGGAAGAATAAATAATGTTTATAGAATTTAATCAACATAATTTAAAATTGACAAACACAAAAAAGGTCGATAGATTTGCTACTCAATGAACAAATTAAATTACTAGAAGGCTTGCTAGCGCCAGAGCGGTCAGATTCTGCAGAAACAGCCAGAAACGTAGGCGTGTTTACTGAACATGAGAACTACAGCCGCCCATCAAGTTTCGTACTCAATCGGTCCTATGCTGAACAATACCTTAATCAACAAGTTTAACTAATCGAAAGCTTACCAGCAACAGAATAGTTGGATTCTACAGAAACAGAAACCATGTTTAGGCGGCTCCGAAGGCGCGTTTACAAAACATCTGACGGACTACAGCAGCCAACTTACCTTCCTAGCCTATCTTACCTATGCTATCAAATCTATACTACTACTCTATGCTACGTGATCTATGCTAACCAATCTATGCTGAACTGACTCGGGTAAAGAAGCCGCCGAAGAGGTCAGGCCTGATGAGAAGAAAAAACGGTTTCTGTAATCAAGAATAAACAAATTTCATAACTCTAAGTTTCAATACCCCAAAGTTACCTACTCTGCAGCACTTTAAAGTCTCTTACCGGCTGCAGGACAGAAGGATTGCACACTGAAAATGTAAACAGGAGCTACAGACCAAAAGAATTAAGAAAAAGAAATTACAAGCAAGAAAGACGGATTCATCCACTGACGCTGTATAACCTACAAATAAATTCTAGTGCACTGAAATTATTTGACCGATTTAATCGAGAGAAATTTTTGAAAAAATTCAATTTTTTTAAATTATTATTTGTAAAAAATTAAAAAATTAACACATGGGCTCTTTCCTTAGGGCACCATTTTTTCATGGCAATTCCAAATCGTCGCCATGTTTACACACGTAAATTCCATTTTATAATTGAAATACGGTAAATATGTAAAAAATACGCAGTAATTGAGCAAACATTTTGGAAAGGTTTCAAATTTGTTTTCTCATCAACATTGAAAATAATAATTAGAATTCATAAAAATCATATGAATTTATAGATGCTGTCTTATAAATATCGTAAAAATGTTATATGATAAATAATTGTTCCTTTAGAACATTTTTAATTAAAAAGAACGGTAAAAATTAAGTTCCACAATAACTTGACCAAACGTGCAAAGACCATGCAACTTGTAAAAGGTTCTAAGTGGAATGATAACCATTCACTTTATCCAATGTCGTGTTGCAGAAAACAACAACAAAATAAGAAAAATAAGAATCAATAAGCAACCAGCAATATCAAATGCAAATAATTGGTCGATTACTTTTCCTAATGGAAGTGCGGGACGATGGTTACATTGTACAGCATGATTTTTAGGCACCAGTTAACACACTGGGGAACACGAGGCTGTGATTCTTGCAGTCTTCAGCATCAATAAAGCTTTTTCAGTGATATGATTACGCTCGTGGTGCAACACCTACCCTACACCAATTCTAGTGCGTCATGTGTCTCATACAACAATTAGAGAAGCTTATGATCACAGCCGTGATGATCGTATTTAAAAGCTTATGATCACAGCCGTAATGCTCGTATTTAAAAGCTTATGATCACAGCCGTAATGCTCGTATTTAAAAGCTTAGGATCACAGCCGTAATGCTCGTATTTAAAAGCTTATGATCACAGCCATAATGTTCGTATTTAAAAGCTTATGATCACAGCCGTAATGATCGTATTTAAAAGTCAAATGCGTTTGAAAGACGAACATGCGGCGTGATGATCTAAAATAAGTGTGTACGCTCTTCGTGTTCGTGATCCCACTCAGAGGGAGGGGGGCGAGGAGGGTACATGTGGACAAGAGGACGTGCTGAGAGAAGAGGAGGGCGGGAGATATGAGGTGGGACAAAGGTGGACAAGAAGGACAGACTGCAGTAGGATGGACGGTGATGAACATTGAAGGGAGTGAAGAATTTCAGTTGAAGTAAGGGATATCACTAAGAAAAAAGCTTTATATATCTTTTATGTTTACTTTTTCTAATGCAGCTTTCTACGTTGATTTCAAATGTGAAAGCTTTTTCTGTTTCGCCAGGTGCTCAGTTAGAAAAAATCGATTATATCGACAATGCATACATATATCTACTACATGTATGCATTTCCTACGTATTATGCATTCAACTAATTGTCATAATATGTTATACATGTGTCACGCGACGCATTTGCATTTTTGTCTCAGCTAAAGCCATGTTTATTATATTCCACGTAACAATAAGTGTTCGGGTGGAACTTGTGTCGGATGTTGCTTGCTTTAATACAATTTAATTTAAGCGTATAGAAATGTTGCTGTGGAACATTTGATGAACGGGGAGTCATGGAGAGAAATGGTCGTCATCATTTGAAGCACAGAGACTGCAACTAGAACTTGTCTGGTGATGCTAGAAACATACGGAAAATCGCCATCAAATTTAACAGCATTTGAGAGCATACGAAAAGCTCATTTACAAGCATAGTACGCTGGAAGCTTTGTACATCCTCGAGCTCTGAACGATATTGATTCCAACTTCTAATTGCATCTCAGCTGTTGAGTAACTCGTGTGGTTTCGCAACTAGTTTTCTGTTCAGTTGGGCTATTCTGTTCGTGTCGCTGAGTGTTATTTTTGCGTGTAATTATAGAGATGTGTAAGCACCACTCTGCAGAACAAAAAACATGGATCATAGCTTTGAGCAGAAAGAATGTGATTACAAAAGAAATCTGTCGCTGCTCAGGGAGAGAAGAAGCGCCTTTGAATCTGTTTCCCCCAACGCAGTTCTCGAACACCAACACTGGGACGTAAAAGAAGATTTCTACGAAAGCTGAACTGCTTCTACAGAGAGAGGTTTTGAAATATCCCGTTATTACAGCAGCTCAGTTCAAAAGAATCATCCCAAGCTGCTGAGAAATGTATGTTAACACTGCACCAGAGTAACCTGCTAACACTGCACCAGAGTAACCTGCTAACACTGCACCAGAGTAACCTGCTAACACTGCACCA
>VCRD01009782.1:0-13867 GCA_006783055.1 Trinorchestia longiramus | reverse complement strand
GTCTGTGGCACCACATAATTTGCTCGACAGGTGTCTGTAACCTGACATGACTTGCTCAACAGGTGTCTGTAACCTGACATGACTTGCTCAACAGGTGTCTGTAACCTGACATGACTTGCTCAACAGGTGTCTGTAACCTGACATGACTTGCTCAACAGGTGTCTGTGACCTGACATGACTTTCTCGAAGTGTCTCAGAATTTTAAAAAGTTTACGACGTCATAAACTTTGCAGTGCTGGCCTCCGGAGCGAGCGCTGCCAGAACTGGTCGCTTTACGGCCGGAAGTTCGCGCTCATTGTGATCATTGATAAATATCACTAAATTCCTACATGTCAAGCTGAAACTCAAGTAAGTCGTTCCAAACTCCATTGAGTTATAAAATTTAATTTAGTATAACACGTAAGTTATTGTAAACTGCAGACAGAAACTAACGAAGTATTCTACAGATCGCATCGAACGTACAATTTTCCTACTGCATTTCCCAAAGAGTGAAACTTTC
Organism: Trinorchestia longiramus; assembly: GCA_006783055.1. Classification (NCBI taxonomy): domain Eukaryota; kingdom Metazoa; phylum Arthropoda; class Malacostraca; order Amphipoda; family Talitridae; genus Trinorchestia; species Trinorchestia longiramus. Next base: position 13,368 of record VCRD01009782.1, on the reverse strand, counting down.
ATAACTTGTCATGATAGAACACGAATGCTCTCCTGTTACGTTGAACTTCAACCTTCTTTGTGCATGAAATGTTTTTCAAGTTGCTTATATTTGCAGACCGACGCAATTAAATCCTGGCGACTTACCTTCTGCTTCCTAGGAAGTTTCTCCTCGGATGCTGCTGCCAGGATATTGCTCACAAAGGATTGTTCTCAGGAGATTGTTCCCAAAAAACTACTCCCAAGAGGTTGTTCCCAGAAGGCTTGCTATCAAGAGGCTACTCCCAGGAGGCTGCTCCCAGAAGGCTGCTTCAAAGAGGTTACTTCCTGAAGGCAGCTCCCAAAAGGCTGCTTCAAAGAGGTTACTTCCTGAAGGCAGCTCCCAAAAGGCTGCTTCAAAGAGGTTACTTCCTGGAGGCTGCTCCCAAAAGGCTGCTCCAAAGAGGTTAGTTCCTGGAGGTTAGTTCCTGGAGGTTGCTCCCAGAAGGCTTCTCCAAAAAGGTTACTTCCTGAAGGCTGCTCCCAGAAGGCTGCTCCAAAGAGGTTACTTCCTGGAGGCTGTTCCCAAAAGGCTGCTCCAAAGAGGTTACTTCCTCGAGGCTGCTCCCAAAAGGCTGCTCCAAAGAGGTTACTCCCATGAGGCTGCTACGAGACTCCCATTTCTGGTAAATGGCACCCCAGCTCTGCAAACACTGGTGAGGTCTTGCAGTCGTCCACGTCTTGTGAGTTTTGCCGTTCTCAGGTCAGCAAAAACTGCAGAATTTATTGCACAGTAAACTTCAGCACTTTCACCAGCGAGGCAGCAGTCTTCATCACACTTGTAACCTTTTACTTTCTATTTTATTCATTTTACACTGCGGGCTGCCGGGGCAACTAATTAAGTGCCAATGCAAAGTTCTCTGGGGAGCGTTCTCATCATTCGAATAAATGAAGGGGAGAAATATTTGTTTCTCGTACTTGCTATAAAAATCATTTGTAGTAAAGTACTCGTATTCGTTTCCCCAACAACCTAACTAGCTACAATTCGGTTGTTATTTTACACATTCTTCGTAGATGATAACAAATGACAACGTATAATATGATTTATTGCCCAGAAAATCTACGAGCTTAAACAAGTTGGACCTTCATAAGTGAAATCTTAATTTTGCAAGTATGTTTAGTGATAAAAGTTTTAAAAAACGTGTGCCTTCATTTTGCCGCAAAATATGCCAGAATTTTCCGATGTTCAACCAACTGTAAAATTTTCTCACTTAATTAAATTTCTAAATCAGAAATTCAAACACGAAAACAGTTTCTTTCTATTCAGTAAAACAACTTTTTACACGTCTGAAAATCCTTAAATTTAGTTCGTAAAGTTTTTAGATTTATAATTAATTTGACTAAACTTGTCAAAATCGGTCGTATAAGAGTGTGGCAGAAAATTGCTCAGAAGCCTCTAATTTAAAGCATGTTGGTGAGAAGGATGACTCGCATGGGTTGATAGTTTCAGATTAATTGATTTAAATTTTGACAGGGCACAGTTGAACAGAGTGTTGAAGTCCAGTGAATTGCCGTGAGAAGATTGACTGCGAATCTGAATCGAAAAGAAGGGTAAAATTAGTTGGATTATAAACTAAGCAGAGATTTAATATGATGAATAGTAAGTCGAAAAATTATTATTGTGCAGCCATCAGACGCACCTAGCAAGCAAGTCGATCTACACAAATTTGTGGAGTCTGAATAAAAGAGACAGAAGTTGAGACCAAAAGAATTGGCTTTTGAGACCAAAGAAGTAGCTGCTGCAATCCAACTAAAGTTATACTGTAGCAATAAAAAACAATTAAAGATTGTACAGCCAACACTAGGAATACATAACCAACAAACAAAAATATGACTAAAATCCAATGTATATGATGAGAAAGAAAAGCACTTACCTAAGTTTATTTGCACACTCGGTGGGTCAACAAGCCACTATAAATTGTAAAGGAAATTGCGAGGAAAATTGCAAAAGGAAAGTGTCTAGGGAAAGAAAAGTAAGGAAAGATAGAGATTTCCATTTGTCAGAAAGTCGTAGGCCCGAAAAAATCTATATTTAAAACCTGATGCAAAGCTCGATGAGCGAGAAGCGACCATTACTGTCACCTAGAGCAGGGGTCACCAATCTTTTTTTGCCGCGAGCTGGATAGCTCAGAGATATAGCAAAATTTTTCACTTCAGGCCGGATTACTTAAAGAGAATACTGACATTTTCACCGCGAGCCAAATAGCTGTTTAAAAATTCATATCTAATGCTGCTAAGGATCCTGAATGATCCAAAATGATGTTGAATGATCCTAGTGGGCCGGATCAGGCCCGCCAGGTGGGCCTACCGGAATGATCCGGATCTTTGGTGGGCCGGATTCGGCGTGCAAGCTATATTTTTGTAAGCCTTGGTCAAGAGGTTGTGTATCTGGTAATTTTAGGTATTTTAATCACTTAAAATAAGTTTGTAACGAGTATTTTAATGATTGAGTCAAGCCCTCTTAGCTACGTATTTAATTTAAGCATCTGCCAAAGCCTTCTTTAAAGTTTTAAGTAAATTAAAACCTAAACACCTTTAAGTTTCAAAATATTAACAAAAATCATGATAACCAAACCAGACTCAGGCGAACAAATCAAAAATTGTTAGAGGTCCAATTTTATCAAGAGGTTAGGATTAATACCGCATCATTCTGCAGAGTTTTCACTTCGAACACTGCTGAATGACAGAGTGTACACTGATCGTAGTACAGGGTGCGGCAGCATAACTTACATTTTTCAAGGAAAGTTTCTTAAAAAAATGGAAGTTACGTTGCTGCACCCTGTAGATCTGACTAGACGCACTACCGGACACCACACTACGTTGCAGAAACACCTTCCTATCACAAGTCTTCAAAGTCACTACAGCCAGAACTAGGAAAAAACAAAAGAAAGGTAAGAAGCGACTACTCTACTATTCAAGGTTCCAGTATCAATTGCAATCACGAGAAGATGTGGAAAAAAATTCCCACACAACAAGCAGACATCAAAAACAGGAATCTGTTCTATTTTTTTGAAAGAAACTTCTGGGGCGTACTTTTTCCATAGTTAATTATTTATTTCCTATCCGTTGCTTAGCAATTGCAGTGTAAATCTCGATGCGGTAATTACGGCGACCAGTGCACGTTCAAAGTTAATTGTAATGTTGATGAATTCATTAAGACCGCCTCAAACATCCCAGATTTCATTAGGGGCTCTCACTTCAGCGCGCCCACTGCAAATGACTATTAATGCGCTAGATCTACATTAATTTAATTAGTGAGTTTCCTCCACTAACAAATTATGCACGCCACATTGATTTATTAACGAAGGTCATTAATAAGTCGCAAACACATGGTGCAGCAACAAAACTTCCTTTTTTTAAAGGAACTTCCTATGAAAAAAGGAAGTTATGTTGCCGCACCTTGTACTTAAACACTTAGGCATGCCTTCAAATGTGAAGCTGTCTTGAGAATTTTAAAATCATGTCTCATTTTTTAACCCAATACATTTCTATGGAATGAAAAGCATCTGAAACAACTCAGAATTCAATTTGAAATATTTTGTTTGATTTACAACAAATGTATGAGCGTTTTTAGCACTGGGCTACTCGAACCTCCTGCGCTTGTCAGCTTATTTAGTCGAATGACAATCCTAGCGTCATTTAAAAATACGAAACTCATCTTTTCCCTCAAATTGCGAAAATAGAAGCCATGATTGGGAACTGATCTGTCTCAACAGCTCATTAGTGCGTGTTTGTAAGACAGAGGTCCTTTTTCAAAAAATTGTAGTTTTTTCAGTGATCATTAATTTAAACTAGCCTGAAGTTGGTGAATCTTCAAACTATGAGTTTTTCTCTATCTTTGTGTCACTTACGTGTCAAATTGCTTAGCGCTGTTCTAATGATGGTCTAATTGCTTTAAAATTTCAAACGCAGTTTTTTATCTCAAAAAGAAAATTTAAAAACCCTGGGACCCTTCAAATTTATGGGACCCTTCAAATTTATGAGAAAATGAGGGCCTTCCTATCGCTCAGTTTATAAGATTGATTAACACAGTTCGTAAAATTTGTTTGCATGGTTTATGAGCTTGATTTGCATTGATTAACACGGTCTGTAAGATTTGTTTGCACGTTGTCTTAAGTGAAACCAGGAGGTGGATATAAGTCAACGCCCTTGTCATAAAAGCATTGACTTTTCCATGCAGGTATTGACTTTTCCATGAAGGTATTGACATTTCCATGAAGGCATTGACTTTTCCATGAAGGCATTGACTTTTCCATGAAGGCATTGACTTTTCCATGAAGGCATTGACTTTTCCATGAAGGCATTGACTTTTCCATGAAGGCATTGACTTTGTCAAGAAGGTATTGACTTTTCCATGAAGGTTTGACTTTTTCATGAGGGTATTGACTTTGCCATGAAGGCATTGACTTTGCCAAGAAGGTATTGGCTTTTCCATGAAGGCATTGACTTTGTCAAGAAGGTATTGACTTTTCCATGAAGGCACTGGCTTTTTCATGAGGGTATTGAGTTTGCCATGAAGTCACAGTCACTTCGCATCAGACACTACAGCGAGGTCCTGAGGTCGACAGTTTACAAATTTAGAGCATGAGACTGCAGACGTGAGCATCAAAACTGAAAATATCTTCGTTGATGAGACAAACGAAACAAAAATAACCTCGCATAGAGAAAAACCTGAGGTTTTTATACAATGACTTAACTAAGACATCATTAAAAATTACAATGAGACACTCAATTAACACTAGCTAAGCCTGTACCTAACATAGCAATAAAAAATTATGTGTATGCAGACAGCTACACTTTTACCAACCATCAAATGTGCGGAAAAAGAAAATAAAATAAAGAATTTAAAACTTCGTAGAAACGCAGTCTTTCACGCACGAGAGCAAAGTTCGCAGCTACCCTACCCTCACTCTGGTGATGAGAGGGAAAATTGGGTGGGATGAAGATTTTGTCGGGGAGATAAAGCGAAGTACGCAAGACTAGGCAATGTGGCTGCTGCAGTACATCCTGCAACTACTGGCATCAGTCAGCTCACAGTTCTGTGGCTGCTGCAGTACTTCCTGTAACTGCTGGAATCACTCAGTTTAAAGCAGTGTGACTGCTGTAGTACTTCCTGTAACTGCTGGTATCAGTCAGTTTAAGGCAGTGTGACTGCTGTAGTACTTCCTGTAACTGCTGGTATCAGTCAGTTTAAAGCAGTGTGACTGCTGCAATACTTCTTGTAACTGCTGGTATCAGTCAGTTTAAAGCAGTGTGACTGCTGCAATACTTTCTGTAACTGTTGGCACAATGTAATTGTGAACTGCAGACCCTGTAAGACTTTTCCACACATACATATAATCGACTATGTATCTCCATCTCCCTCTCTCTGTATCTGTGTGTGTCCGTCCCACTACTTCTCATCTATTACTGGAAAAAAAATTATTGAACTGAAATCATAACTGGTATGCATGTAATATAAGCATTGTATTGTAGATACCAAAGGCACCGGATCACTAAAAAAGACGCCATTTTTGCTGTTATTAGCTTTCTTCTCCTACACGGCCATGTTATCGGTAGATAAAATAGAAAATGAAAGTTCTGTATACGTTCATGAAAACCATTTAGATTTTGGTAAAACCACGGGTACAACTGAAAAATTTATTTTATTTTATAGATCTTGAATTTTATCACTTTTAAATCAAAGAATTTCAACAGGTACTATCTCGGCCATGTTATCGGTAGATAAGATACACAATGGAAGTTTTGTTTATATTATTGAAAAATATTCATTTGAAGCACAATAATTCGTCGCAAATCTTTAATGCATTCATCTATATAATAACTAGTGCAATGCCCGTCTAATCTATATAATTACCTAATCTGTGAGCGAAAGCATTCTGCTGAAGAATTTCATCCCTTCTTTCATGAGTTACATTCTCTCGTGCCACTCGATGTTGTTTAGCGTCATGCCGAAGAATTTCCTTTCTTCTTTCATGCATTAAACTTTCTCCAGCTACTCGGTGTTGCTCTGCATTATTCCGTAGAATTGCCAAAGCCGTTCAAGGGTCAAGTTAACTCTAGCTTCTCATTGGCGAGCAACGAGACTTCAAGTCTTGCCATTTCGCGTTGTTCGTCCGATAGTCTTCGGCGTCTTTCTTGCTGTCGATGTCTTGCTGCTTCTCTCTTACGGTTGGACACGTTTCTATCCATGTTGGTCTTTCTTGCCAGAATTTTATTCTGAAATATTCTCTTTTATGTCTTTGAAACTTTTCAAGAAAATCACAATTCCGAAAACAATAACTCAATTTCCAAAATCTTCGGCCTTATACTAAGTGGTAGCCAGGTTACTGGTCAAACTAATTGAAAACATTTCTTTTCGCATTATCAATTAAAAATATCAAAGCATCATGATGAATTTCAACAGAAAAAGATCCAAAGAAATTTCTATTTGTAAAAATAAACGATTGTGTAGTCTGGATATCATAATGCAAGTGAAAGGGAATTGAATTGTCAGAAAAATAATGCAATCGAATGATTTCTTGTATTTCTTAAACTTTATCCGCGTTGCTATCAAAGCTATCGATTAGAAGAGTGTGACACATGGACAGACAGATAAACAGACGGAAGGACAGACGGACGCGGCTCTTATTATAGTATAGATTTCATATCAGTAAAATTTAAACCGTGGAACTTCTACGGCAACCGTTTAGTGTATGAAGATTGAAAGAACAGAAACTGGTAATTCCACGATATATAATAATAATACAGTCTCTCTCTGTGACGTTCTTAAGGATTTAGATAAGAGGACATTTGGTAGGGTATACATGTATTGTAAGCTTTGTATTGTGGATACCAAAGGCACATCCTTCAATGGGGAAGCTTTTTCGCAAAGCCCGCATCCACTGGCAAATCGAACGAAAAAATCAAGAAACACGTGAATTTTCACGTGTGGGTTTACTAGCGTTATAAGAGTTTGCAGCTCAGACTGGTTACATATTGTTGACATAAACAGCGTAAACATGTGGTCAAACATAGGCTTGAAGAACACTCATTTATAATTTAATTAAGTCTTAGCAACACACTCAAAGAGCTTAATGAATACTTCACGACCTATCAAAAACTTGTTAAAGTCAGCGCGTTTCATTGCGCTGGGACAGAGATGATCACCAACCTTGGTTCCTGACGTCGTTCATTCATCTCTTATTGTTGATTTATTGGCTTGACCACCGCTGCCTTCTGAGGCTTGCATCTACCTCCTGCAAGCAGCAGGCACCTGACTGAGACGTACATCTGCTTCCTGACTGAATGAAAAATATTTGAAACTTATTATGTAAACTTTTAAAATTAGTTTAGGTATCAAAAAAGCGCTTAGAAATTTCATTTCATATCATGTAAACCAAGTTTACATTAACCTTAAATCAAGTCTTGTATAAATTCTTATAAATTTTGATTTATTTGTTTACTTCGCTTCTGTCCGGCCTCATCTATCCTTTTTAACCCCTCCCTTGAAGCTGTAGACCTACCTGTTGCTTTCTCTTGATGTATATGAGGCCAAAGGAATTGTCTACAAGTTGAGATCAAAGCCCTAGGAAAACAAAGATATTTTGGGTCAAAGTTAACCTCTTCCTTTAATCCCTCAAGAAGTTTATTCATCGTAAACTTAAAGCCAAATTCTTTTATCTGAATAGATGTTACATTGCAGGTCCAGTGAGCTCCGTGGTTTCTCATGATGTTTAAAACTATGTCGCCATGGACAGAACGTGTGTTGTTTTAAAATGAAGTTTCTTTTACTATCAGTGACCACGACCATCATGCTCATAAGAGGATGCGTAAATACGTTTTCTGATACACGTATGGATCTCCTTCCTTAAAAATTAAAATCATTGAGAAAGTCTCTCACCGAATTTATTCAAAGAATTTTCGTAAGCTGTTCACTAAATTTGTTAAAAAACTTTAGACTCTTCACAATCACCCTCAACAGTTGTAGCAGGCATGACAGATGCTTTTAAGAATGCAAAAGTGATACTTTAAAGCCTGCTCACTCCATGCCTCACTTTCAATCGTTCTGCAAAAAGCCATGGGTTAATATTTCACTCGACTGGCAAGTTATTTTCACAACTCTGCCTTAACATCTGGCTTTTCGATCTCGTGTTTCCGTTTGAAAATTTTGTTGACAACGATAAGCTTATCTCCAACTATAGGCCAAACAAAAATATTTTCCTCGCTTACTAAAAGTTTTCTGACAGTGGCTGAAATTCCGCAGCATTTGTTTGATCACAAATTGCAGAAGCAGGCACGTGCGGTCAAATGGCATCTAAATTTCAAAGCGAGCTTATAACATAGATACCATTTGAGCATTAAATTCAACACATACAAAATGCTGTCCCATATTAGCTTCATTGGGCAAGGATCGAACAACAGTGAGTGGAGTCTTTGAACAACTTTATTTTTTAGCAGATATTCATACATCAGAGCACAAGCAGAAGAAAGAATCCCTCTCACAGAACACGATGGAAAGAGATAACCCCTTGCATGCAAGCATCATCCTTTCATTAGCAAGCAAGCAGTAATACTCAAAACAAAAACAAAAACACAACTTACGACGAGTGCTATTGGGTTCCACCGATCCACGAATGAGAGTTACCTGCTAATAATACTGCTTTGAATTAGCAAATACTCCATTTTTTTATGTACTAAATAGCAATGAAAAATTTGTCATTTTGTCTTTAAATTTTACATGCCGACTTTTGAACGCATTCTTAGTATTCAGTCGTACCCTGAAAAACAGGGTACGACTCTAAATATTACAAAATAATAATTATTATTACAATATAATGCAATATAATACTACAAAGCATTATCTAGAAAATTTACAACGTATATAAGCCAGAAAAATCATGAAGAAAAAACCTTTGATGTGTGCGTCTTAAGTCTCAGATTCCTTTTAATTCTGAAATATTTTTCTCAATGTACAGTGTTGCTGAACTGATCTGATAATCAGCATATAATTAACGTATAATTTTACGTATTCCTGTAAAATTGCGAACTCACTTTAATCATACAGAGTGCAGCAACATAACTCCCTTTTTTTCAAAGCAAAGCGCTTTGAAAAATAGGTTATTTTGCTGCACCCTGCATACTCGTGTAATTGACTCGCCAACGTTGCTTAGAAATGCCTGAACCTTTGGCATTACAATGCAGTCCTTGAAAATTCCATTTGCCTCTGTTTCATTAACTGTCACTCGGTTGTTTACACATGACTGTTACGACTGGTCACAGTTCAACGCTTAAAAGTTCTTTCATTTCTGTAAACTAATCACAAAAATTACCCCTGCAAACGGTTAGTCATCAGTATAAAGGTATGAACTCCTCAAAATGTCAAAAGTTCTTCCAGTGAGAACTGACTTCGTCTTGAAATTCCTATGAACGCTTATTATTTTTTCTAGACTTTTACTGACTGTTGTACATTCAAATTAAACGGTGCAGCAACATTACTTCTTTTTTTCAAAGCAAAGCGTTTAAAAAAAGAAGTTATATTGTCGCACCCTGTACTTCCCCTCCAAGTCGATATCAGGAAATGGTTTTAAGACGAACTTTTTTGAGAAACCACGCTTGGTGGACAAGCTTTGAGGTCTTTGTTATTAAACTCTATTTTTGAACGCTATTGAAGGCCCCGAAGACTCTTTGGGTGCTACTATAAACACGCAATTTTTGCATCTGAAAGCCACGTGAATCTCTGCCCGTATGTCAACATCTGCCGTTTACATTTTTGCCACGAGTGCCATAAAGTGCCCTGTTACATCAGAGGGTAATTTTCACCTACAGGCATCACACGTACAAATTACAATTAAGTGTGTGTGCTGAATTGGGATAAATACGTCAGTTTTGTTCTGCCTTTCTTCATAAAAAATCGAAATATTTCTACGTTATCCATTATATGAGAAAAAACTGATAAATAGAGCTTCATTCAATTTGCAATAAAAATTCATCTTCAATTAGAGACCAAGCGCTCAAGGAAGAAACTCTGCAGCCGTACTCGTGTTATCTCTTTTTTGATAGTCGATTATGCAAATTTCATTATGATCCGCTGGATAAACAAAGGAGTGCAGATAAAATAGATAATAGTTTGAAGTCAGTCATTAACATTCGACCAGCGTTGTAAAGTCTGCCTCATCAGAATTTGCCGAGGGTCTGAAAGAAAAACACTCTCGAAAATTTTGTGTTCCTTCGTCCTTTCAAATACTCGAGGAAGCTGTAATTTAATCAACGGCTGCGAAAATGTAATTAGAAAGATCTTTAATCAAAGAAAGTCTATTGATCTTAAACTAGGATCTTGGGTAGAAAAATTTAAGCCACATCTTGACCTCTATTCCTCATGCAACTTGAGTATATTTACAATGGATTGCTTGCTTCATTGTTTCCATTCTAATTAAAAAAATGTACTCCTTCAATTCTGAAGACGTAATTCATTTATGTTTCTTCCTCCTGCTATGCTTAATTCTATTCTGAAATTCTATTTCTCCATAGAATTTCTTACAACAATTGTATTGCTTGTTGGAGCTTTCCCGTCGGTGATTGTGTGCAACGTTGTTGAATAAATTAATTGTTCATTCCTTCCGTACGTATATCCAAGGATGGACACAAATACGCGTATACTTCATGTTCAATTATTTGAAAGATATACCTTGAGATTCTGCAAGACAAAGTCTGGCTTAGAAAGGAAACTGCTTTGTTCCATTCATCATTTAGGTGCATTCAGAAAGATTAAAGTTGTCGACCGTGGAATTATCAAACAGACAACCTTCAGTAATCGCCCTTGAACGCTTGAACCTCGCGAAGGATATTTTTTCTCTCTGGTCAGAAGCACGGAATCTTCAGACTGGAGCCCTCAGCATGTACCTACTAGTTCTTTAATTTCTTAGAATAGTGATAGGAGTCAAATATCTCAGATGTGATATTAAGTTAAAGTCAATGTGAAAACCATTGAATCACATGACTTCGCACAGAACGTTAGTTTGCAATTTTTGCATGGTGAATTTGCTCAGTTTATGACTTGGTCTTTCATGTTAAGAGTTTTTTTTGAGCTAAATGTTTATTCCAGAGTATGTTCTTGTACTACACATTTGTTATATGTCCAATATTTCGTTCATTTGGCTTGACTGTCACAGCACTCGCCCCTGCAACCTAGCTGAAGGATAGCCCTTGGTCATAATTGCGCTGATGACTCAGGTGTCCTGACCAAGCATCCTTTGGAGCGTCGCTCTGTCTCGAATGATCGACTAGCTGTGATGGCAGGAATTCCTACAACAGATATTCCTCAACACTCACTCACCTTGAGTTAAGTTCAGTAGCCTTCAGAGTGCCATCCTCCCTATGCCCTGACAGCCTTCGCTAGATCTTTTTTATTTTTGTCAGGCGTTTGTTTAGTTATCATCGCTATCTTTGGAGGAGTTTTTTCTTTGTTCATGATAAATTTAGAAACTATGCAAACACCTCCTTGAGGTTTGCATCTTCGGGAACTTCCCTAACATGCTTGTATAGAGGTTACAGAAATGGCTAAATGTTCAGTGTTCAGAACTAATATGTGTCAAGAGTCATATAATTATTGAGTAATGGAAGTAAGGTAATTAATGCTTGAAAATTGTTGACTGTGAATGTGATTGTTACCGCACCTTCTTCTATCCTATACTCGTGGTGCCTGTGTGTGACTGCAGCGCTTGCTCGTGACTCAATTGCCTGTACGTGATTAAGTTTACTGTGCGTGATTGATACCTTAACTTTAGATGGCATAGGACTTGGGTAGCAATCCAAATATGAACCATTTGACTCGTTCCTATTACTATATTCTAATCTAAATCACTCATCAACCATACTATATCTAATGCTACTTATGTAACTCCGGCGATGCAACGTCTCCTAGCCTCACTGAACGTTAACAAACATAAGCCTTGACTCAAACCTAACATACACTGCTAAGCATTAACTTGAATTAACTGGACTTGATCATAAAACAATAATTTATTTTCATATCGGAGTGTTAGCATGGTCATTTGAATAGACAATAACACAATGAGCCACCTAACTACATGCTCTTCACTCCTATGCTTTACCTGCACCATACCTTCACCTGGAAATTATTTCAATATTATTTCCCTAAAAAGTCATTTCCGGACTCAGATTCAAAATATAGTAGAGTTTATTAACGCAGGTACTAAACCGTTTGAATTAATGGCATATGGTGCACTCCACTTCAGTAGACAGTGCACTTCACTTGGGTACGTGGTGCACTCCACTTCAGTAGACAGTGCACTTCACTTGGGTACGTCGTGCACTCCACTTCAGTACACAGTGCACTTCACTTGGGTACGTCGTGCACTCCACTTGGGTACGTGGTGCACTCCACTTCAGTAAACAGTGCCCTTCACTTGGATACGTGATGCACTCCACTTCAGTAGACAGTGCACTTCACTTGGGTACGTGGTGCACTCCACTTCAGTAGACAGTGCACTTCAAATGTACCACTCTTAAGAACCAGGTATCCTCTTCAGTGATGGCTCATAAATTTGAACCCTGTACTGATTCAACATGGACCACTCATAAAAAGAAGATAGCTTCCTCATGGGTAGGTGGTAGGACGCACAACGGCATGTACATGAACCTAGTCAGAAAACACCTGGACACTTGGAGTCATCCATGTAGCTGAGTGGTGGTCTCCTGCCATGTGCGATGAGCTTCGTGCTGATGTTTAGGAACCCGTAGAAATGCGAGGCAGTCCATTCATAAATTTGTGTATTTATTTTCTATGCAAAAAAGTGTTTGAGAACTTGAGAAGTTTTGCTCGTCAAAGTATGCTAAATCTTAATGTCATGTTATGAGTATCTAACAGGTGTATTAATTTAGATATAAGTTTTTTGAATACGATCCTTAATTACATTAGCAGTAAGGTGTAAGTTCATTCAGCAAGATCTTTAATATTTTGCCTTGAATACTACTTCAATTGTCATGTTAATCTTGCTCTATAATTGCATTGTCTAGGTGTTCAAAATAAATTGTTACACAAGTTCACACGAGGTTCAAGTAGTAAAATCTGCTATATGTTAGACATGACTTAAATTTGTGTCTTTATTTTAATTTTATAAAATTTCAAGCCTGCTATGTGTACTTTCTTGCACAGCAAAGTTTAAACCTTTTATCTAAATATGAGCTTGTTATTTAGTTCTTTGTTGTTCGACCAAAAGTTTTCTATTTTCCCGAAGCGTCTTGCAAAATTCGATGCAAAAATTAGCGCATCTTAACTCCAGCCTTAGCTTCGACCTTGTGTCCGTCTCTGTAGAATTGAAAAGTTTGATGACGACGAACCCAATTGTAT
>VCRD01009778.1:0-13881 GCA_006783055.1 Trinorchestia longiramus | reverse complement strand
GTACGGGGGTGCTGGGGGAGTACGGGGGTGCTGGGGGAGTACGGGGGTGCTGGGGGACATCATAGTGGTTATTGTATTTGGTGCTAAGTAATTCTTATTTGAAAAATTTGTTGTTCTATGCGTTTTTTAGGTTTCATTTGTGTTGCAATCTGCATAACGTGGACCCCTCATTCGAAATCCTCTGGTCGGAAACAATTGGTGCGTACTATTTTGGACGTTGTTTGGAAACAGCTGAAGAAAATAAAGGCCCAAAGTTTCCACATTATACTTCCGTTTTACTTTTCAAAAAAAAAGGATAAAGAATTAATCTTTCAAATATCTTCTGAAGTATAAATGCCGGAATGTTTTTCCGACTGTTTATCTACTCAGTGATTTGCACTCCATTATTTTTTATAATGATTGCAATGGTGAACACATTTGCTACAAGGATGAACAAAACAATGAAACTGAAAAATCTAATAACTCACCACACTTCATCTGAATCTGTGGTGCCCATTGCCACTCTTAATTTTATTAACGCACAATCTAGCATTAACGGTTGATTCCCTTATCGCACAATCTAGCATCAATTGTAGATTCCATTAACACTAAATGTAACATTAATGTTAGATTCCATTAATACATAATCTAGCATTAATGGTATTAGGGGTACCGGAAAGTCCTGTTCTCTTTTCTTTCCTCTTCTTTTCTTTAACTTTGAGTTATTGGAGCAGGGAAAAACTGTGACTGCAGATCTTTACTGTCAACAACTCGAACGTCTAAATGCATCGTTGCGTAAAAAATGTTCTGCTCTCGTGAGCAGGAAAGGAGTCATTTTGCAACACGATAACGCTAGACCCCATACTGTCAAAGCAACTAAAAAAGTAAAGTCCTTATGTTAGGAAGTTCTTCCACAGCCACCATATTCGCCAGACCTTGCTTCATTGTATTTTCACTTATTTCGTTCTTTTGATCATTTCGTCAGCGGAAAAACACTCACAAATGTTCACGAGGTTGAAGCGGAGTTTAATTCCTTTATTTCTTCCAGAGATGTTAACTTTTTTAAAGGAGGATCAAAAAGCTCCCAAGTAGATGGACAAAGATTGTATCTAATGATGGTGACTATTTTGTTGAACAATAAAGATTTTTCGGTAATATTTCTTTCAATTATTATTCCTAACAAAATCAGAACATAACTTTCCAGTACCCCTAATAGATTCCATTGACGCACAATCTACTTTAATTTGCCTAACTCAACCGAGAAAAAGCGGAAGGATTTCAGACAACACTTCATCGAACTCTGTGTGGTGCAGGGGCGCACGGTGTGTGCACACAAAAGCCTTATTAAAAGCAACATGTGTTGTTCAGTCCCATTGCCTGAGGAGAATTCGTCCTATGCAGCCACTCGAGCGGGAAAATTAAATCTTGACTTCGGATTTGACCGGTGTACATGGGGGCCATTGTCCTGCACCGTCTGTACATCGCAGTTTACATGGCGGTTTACATGACAATTTTCTACTAATTACTGCACATGAAGCTGTATGTGCGTTCACTATTTGCATTGTGAAATATCACTTCTCAATTTAACATCAATTGTTTCATATCAATTTAAAATAAATATATTACCAAATGTGCCTCACGGTCGTTCTGCATTTCCATATATTTTTTATTTGTACTTTCACTCCAGTCAAATGTACAACTCATTTATTATCTACTTATTAAATATTATATATTTAGAAACAACCAGCATACAATACCTACAGCAGAGAAATTACATTTTACAATTAAGAGGCCATGGAACTGGATGTCAAAATAAAGCAGTAAAACAATCATGAAAATTCAAGTCAATATTGTATTGAGTTGGAAAGAAAGCCAAGTTTTTTATTTGATCACTTTGCAGCCCCGTAAGAGTTATGCAATTAATTATTTGTAATCAAATTGTTTTTCCAATGTCTCAACCAGTCTATCAGGAAAATGATTCCACTATACAATAATACAGAGTTTGTTGCGTGCTTGCTTGCTTGTCCGTCTCTCTCAAACAAACGCACAAAACAAACAAAATCGTATATTTCCAATAAAGTTGATACATAAGAAATGTAGCAGCACTGGTTTTTGAAGATGCCTTATAAAATTCTTAAGTGGTAGGTAGTCTATGTATAGTAGATGATTTAACAGCAGTAACTACGGGTAACCGTAAACATTCACATCACGCAATGAACGTTAAATATATGTACATGGTGAAGCGAATGAAACTTCACTTTATCAATGATGACTTAAGAGATGGTCATTGGTGATGCTTGTAAATTCTGATATGGTAGGTATTCTACCCATTTTAGGTGATGAGCGAAATATTTTCTTCAGGCACAGCTTAGAATTAACATAATTGCATTTAACAAAATTTTGATGTTCAACATCCGAGAAAAACCGAAAAAGAAAAATTATGAGTGTGAAAAGTTAAAGTCTTAAGTTGTAATGGTTATTATATTGAAACTGTAATTTCTAATTACTGGTTGATTGTTTAGTATGACTTGCTAATGATCTACAGGGTGTCTCAAAAAAATGTACTCACCCTTTAACCGTTGCTAACATGCTGTCTTCTTTGTGTTGCAGGTGTGAGGTTCGAACTTTTGCGAACATGATTAAATGTGATTAAAGAATCATGTTCGCAAAGGTTCGAACCTCACACCTGCAACACAAAGAAGACAGCATGTTAGCAACGGTTAAAGGGTGAGTACATTTTTTTGAGACACCCTGTATTTAACACGTTGACTCCGATTGCCTGATTGGTGTAAAACTTCACTTTGTATGCATAGTTACTAGAAGGATCTGAAAAAATTACAGAACCTAACCTCAGTGGTACACATACGTACCACTTTGGAGTCAACGTGTTAATTTAATCATTATTACAGTTATCTGTAAATATCATCGCGTTTAACAAGAACGGATGTTACATATCAGAGAAAGATTATAAAACAAAAAATACAATAAAAAGAGTGAATGTCTCAAATTATGAAGATTTAGATGTTGATATAGATAAGAAGAGCTGTAGTAGACTAAAGTTCTGAGGATTGACATTCACTTATTGGTAGCATAGAGTAGTAGTATATATTTGATTGCATGGGTAAGATAAGCTAGGAAGTTAAGTTGGCAGCAGTAGTCCGTCAGATGTTTGGTAAACGTGCCTACGGGGCCGGCTAAACATGGTTTCTGTTTCTGCAGAATCTGACTATTCTGTTGCCAGTAAGCTTTCCATTAGTTAAACTTGTTCATTAAGGTATTGTTCAGCATAGACCCGACAGAGTAGGAAGCTTGATGGGCGGCTGTAGTTAGTCTTATGTTCAGTAAACGCGCCTACGGGGCTGGCTGAGCACAGTTTCTGGTCCTTCAGAATCTGACTACTCTGGCTATTATTATTTAGGAATTAATATTTGCAATTATTCAGCTAATATCGGCCTTTTAAATATTTAACTTGTTCATTGAGTAGGAAATCTATTGACATTGTATTTCTAGTTAATTTTGTTGCATGTTTTCTTCATATGGAATGTGAAAGACATGTTTTGATCAAACTTGACGCCCAATCTTTTTACTTTTTCTACTGGTTCAATAATATCATTACTACCGTTAAAGTCCAATTCGAGAGCTTTTTTATTGTGTTCTTGGAACCAAAAATGATTTGGTACCATTTGGTCGTACCATGATTTTACATGCTTTAAAAGTATTTCACCATTTGTTTTTGTGTGAGGTAGTTTGGCCGGCGCGCTTGTCATTGCAATTTGCACGTCATCTGCGTACATAGAAATTCTCGTGTTTGAGAGCATGGATGGGGGAAATCATTAATGAAAATAGAGAACAGAAGTGGGCCGAAAATAAAACCTTGTGGAACGCCGAAATCGTTTTGTATGGGTGATGAAATTGTGTTTTCTAGTCGGACTGCGTGGGAGCGGTTTGCTAGATAGCTCTGAAACCACTGTGTGGCGATGCCTAAGTTAGAGATTTTCTGCAGAAGCCGTGTATGTTCAACACTGTCGAAAGCTTTGGAGAGATCAAGCAGCTTTTGTCACAGTATATTTTCATTGAAACTTTTGTCAAGGTCACTGTATATTTTCTCGGTGATGTTAAGCAGCGCGTCTTGAGTGCTGGTATATTTTCTGTAAGCATACTGGTTTTAATGAAGTAAGTTAGATTTGTCCAAATGTGTTGAGAGTTGATTTGGTATTATTTTTTCTAATATTTTGAATAAGACTGGTAAAAGGCTAATTGGCCTGTAATTTGATGCCGTATTGATGTCACCTGCTTTATGCAACGGTTTGATTATGGAATGTTTCCACTGATCCGGGAATTTATTTGTAGCAATGGAGGTATTGATTATCAAACGAAGTAATGTGGCTGTAACATTGAAACTGTCTTTGATGTATTGAAGACTTATGTTGTAATGTCCAACTGCCTCTGTATTTTTCAACGAATGTAAGATGTTATGTATTTCCTGTAGACTAACTGGATTTAGTCTCCATGTGTTAATTGTATTTAGTAATTGGGCAGGATTTAGGCCAACATCAACAGGTTTATGTGGGGTAGACTTTTGGACCGATTTCAGAAAAGAGAGTGTTGAAATTATTGGCTGTTTCGAATGGATTTTCGAATTTCTTCTCTTCTTTAATATCTTAGTACTGTGCTATTTCTTTGATGATTTTCCAGGTTCGTTTTGGATTTTTCTTTACTGTTTGTAGTTCCTTTTGGAAGTGCTTTTGTTTTGTTTCGTTATTTTTTCTGGAGGATCATTGCCTTATGTTTATAACGGTCTCGTAGAGAGTTGTTCGATTTGTTACTTTTAAATTCGTGCAGGCAAATTTTTTTCACTTTGCACAATTGTTTTATTTCATCTGTTATCCAGGCGGTATGCTTTAGTTTAGCTCTCCTTGTGGTGTATGGTGCACATTCGTTTAAGGCTCCTAAGAAATTCTCATTGAAAATTGAGACTTGACTGTCAACATCATCGGTTATTTCCATGCTTCGAAATTCATTCCTCCTGTCCCATAGTTTTTCCTGGAATAGTTCTGGCGACACTCTTAAGGATTTAAATGGGAGAAAATTCGGTAGGGTATACATGTATCGTAAGCATTGTATTGTAGATATTAAAAGCACATCCTTCCATGTGGAAATTCCTTCGCAAAGCTCGCGTTCACTGGCAACTCAAGCTAAACAATTCAGAAAAGACACGTGAATTTTTACGTGTGGGTTTACAAATCTACTTATGTATATGTACAGGGTGTCTACAAAAATGTATCCACTGACCGATATATGTATATGTGATACCGGAATCATACAACAGTGTAATTCTGATTTATTTCTTTAGCTTTTATACCTGTAAAATGCAGCCTAATAAATATCAGCGGGTTTTCATTATGAACTCTTACAGCAGGTGAGTGGATACATTTTTTGTGGACATCCTATATCTACATATACTAGTGTACCCATGCCATCAAAAATGATGGTAAATATTGTTCTTGCAGCTATTCTTTCTTGCGCTGCTATTCTGTGATTCCTTCTACAAACATAACGCTGGTCATCATCCTCCTGTTCACGCCTCTGCGCCTGCCTTAGTCTTGCTGCTGAGCGTATGGCCTCTAGTCGTTCTTGTGAACTACTACTTGCATACTGATCCCGCCTCTGTTGCCATACAACAGCTTGTTGTTCTTGAGAAAATCTTTCTCTAGCTCTTCTTTTTTGCTCTCGATTCAGTCTTTTTTTCGTTCGAGTGGAGTTTCCATGCTTAAGCTTATTTCAAAGGTAACTTATTTTTCTTGTGACATTAATAAACACTTAGAATACAGTATTTTTGAGCCGCAATAGAAGTAGTGATAGCCATTCGTGTCATATCTTAGATAAAGAAATTCAGCATTACTGAAAGCAACTGCGAGCTTGTGTATGTATATTATAATATGCAATACCCCGCCGAACTCCCTATCCACGATACGGACTCGAGTATATAAGGCTCTGGATCTCTCTAATTTTTTTGAAAATGACTTATTATAGTGCACTTGTACAGCGAAAATGAGTGTATTAACTTACCAGTGAACTGAAACCAAGACCACCAGTGCTAATTTCTTCTTATCTATTCTTAGGAGCGTGACACGAAACATATAAATAAAGAAATAAATCTATAAACACACGACGGTCATTCTTAGTATTAGATAATCGACTATATATCTCCATCTCTGTATTTGTGAGTTTTTGTCCCATTACTTCCTATCTATTACTGAGGAAAAATTATTCAGCTAATATCGGAACGGGTATGCATGCATTACAAACATTGTATTGTGGATACCAAAGGCGCCGGATCACTATAAAACACGCTATTTTCCTGTTATGAGATTTATTCTCTTATATGCCCATGCTATTGGTAAATACAGTACAGAATGGAAGTTCTATATGTATTCATGAAAAATATTCAGATTATGATAGCACCACGGGTAAAACTAAAATATGTATTATGTTTCATAGATCCTTAATTTTATCATTTTAAATCAGTATTTTCAACTGGTACTATCTAGGCCATGCCATCGGGTGATAATATACAGAATAGAAGTTATGTATATATTAATGAAAAGTATTCATCGAAAATTCAATAATTCATTGTGGAATTTCCACGGGAATTGTCGAGTAATCAATACTATAATAAGAGCCGCGGCCGTCCATCTGTCCCTATGTCACACTCTTCTAATCGATAGCTTTGATAGCAACAAGGATTAAGCTTAAGAAATACAAGAAATCATTCTATTGCATTATTTTTCTGTGGCAATTCAATTCCCTTCCACTTGCATTATGGTATCCAAAATACACAATCGGTTTATTTTTACAAATAGAAATTTTCTTTGGACCTTTTTCTGTTGAAATTCATCATGATGCTTTGTTATTTTTAATTGATAATGCGAAAAGAATTGTTTTAAATTAGTTTGACCAGTAACCTGGCAACCACTTAGTATAAGGCCAAATATTTTGGAAATTGAGTTATTGTTTTTGGAATTGTGATTTTCTTGAAAATAGTTTTAAAACGGTACCTTACTTATGGGCCACCCTGTATAATAGACGCTCTTGCGGATTTAGATAAGAGGAAATTTCGTAGGGTATACACGTATTGTAAGCATTGTATTGTGGATAGCAAAGGCACATCCATCAATGGGGAAACTCTTTCGCAAAGCCCGCGTCCACTGGCAAATTAAAATGAAAAATTTAGTAAAAACCGTGATTTTTCACGTGTGGATCTAGAAGATATAATGGACAGTGTATCTCTCTCTCTATCTGTGTGCGTGTGTCCGTCCCATTACTTCCTATCTATTACGGAAGAACAATTCTTGAACTGAAATCGGAACGGGTATACCAAAGGTGCCGGATCGCTATAAAATACTTCATTTTTCCGTTATTAGCTTTCTTTTCTTACAAGGCCATGTTATCGGTAGATAAGAAACAATGGAAGTTCTGTATACACTGGTAAACTCACACGGGAAAATTCACGTGAAGGAGTTTGTGAAGGAGTTTCCACATTGAAGGATGTGCCTTTGGTATCCACAATACAATGCTTACAATACATGTATACCCTACCTAATTTCCTCTTATCTAAATCCTTAGGAGCGTGAAAGAAAAAAAGAGCGAGGAAGCAAGCGATCCGACAATATACTGTGTATTACTGTATAGTGGAATTCATAAAAAACATTTAGATTCTGATAGTACTTTGGGTAAAAC
Organism: Trinorchestia longiramus; assembly: GCA_006783055.1. Taxonomy (NCBI): domain Eukaryota; kingdom Metazoa; phylum Arthropoda; class Malacostraca; order Amphipoda; family Talitridae; genus Trinorchestia; species Trinorchestia longiramus. The sequence goes on along the minus strand of VCRD01009778.1, from coordinate 6,162 downwards.
TGAAAAATGTATTTTATTTCATAGATCCTTAATTTTATTACTCTTAAACCAAGGCTATATGAGCCATGTTATTGGTAAATAAGGTAGAGAATGGAAGTTCTATGTATATTCATGAAAAATAGTCATTTAAAACTCAATAATTCGTCGTAATCTCTAATACATTCATCTCTATAATAACTTCAAATTGTCAAATCTTATCAAACTTAGAACGCAATTACAAATCAAAAAATCCTTATTCTTATTACTTTTTAAACCATGGAACTTCCACAGCAACTGTCTAGTTAGAAATATTAAATCAATTTTGACTGGCTTAACCCTCAAGAAATGGATATTAATAAGGAGCATCTGACACGTTGTATGCTTTATGAATGAAAAAAAACACTTCTGCTGCAGAAGCTGCGAGAAACATTCCAACTGTCTATGGGAAGAATGTTTTGAATGATCAAAAATGCCAACTGTGTTTTGTAAAGTTCTCATCTGGAGATTTTGACCTCAAGCATCGCCCACGTTCCGGGAAGACCAAAGTCATTTGATCAAGAAGCATTGAAGATGCTATTAAGTTCAATCCAAAATTGATCAGCAGAGAATGAGCTCAATAATTCAATACAACTTATACCATCATAATTTCATGCCTTCATGAACTAGGAAAGATTTCAAAACTTGGACAATGGGTTCACTACGATTTGAATGATGCTCAACGAAACATAAGATTGATTGTCTGCACATTTTTGCTTTTAAGGAATCCTTAAGACCAAATTTTGGAAAGAATTATCACTGGAGGGGAAAAATGGGTTCTGTATAACAATACTCAATGCAAGAGACAATGGTTAGACCGTAATCAAAGTTCACAGCCAGTTCCAAAACAGAGACTCCACCCAAGGAAGATCATGCTCTGTTTATGGTGGGATATGAGAGCATTAATTCATTATGAGTTATTAAACACAACCAAACAATTACGGCTGCAAAATATTGTTTCCAGCTTGATGATCTACGAACTGATTTATCAAAAAATAGACCAGGATTACTCAATAGAAAAGGTGTTGTGCTTCAGCATGACGATGCTAGACACATACAGCAAGATTAACTCAGGAAAAAATTATGAGCTTCAGTTAGGAAGTTTTACCTCATCCTAATCATTCACCTGATATTGCTCCTCCTAATTATTATCTTTTTTTTATGTCTCTGCAGCATCACTTAAGCAATAAAATTTATGTAAATGGTGAACAAATAAAAAATGACCTCGATTCGTTTTCCTTTTCAAAGTTCGAGAAATTTTTAAAGAAGGCACAGAAAAGCTAGTTGACTGTTGGAGAGAAGTCATAGGAAATGAAGGAAATTATTGCAAACGTTAAAAATGGCATCATGTGAAAATTTTGATATAAAATAAACGTGTTGGGAAAAAACGAAATGACTTTATTTCCAACCTGACATTTAGTTGAAACTCATACATCAGAAAGGCAAGTCTTAAATGGACTAGAAGGAAAATTTTTGCATCGGGGTACTGTAAATGGACTACAGCGGAATATTTGCATAGGAGGCACAACACATCAACACAACACAACAGAATAGAATAGAATGAAGCAATAGAAACGAACCGTTTGGTCCATTTCTGGGCTGCTACCCAAGTCCCATGCCGTCTAACATAAAAGGCATCAATCACGCACATGCACCTCAATTGCACATAGATATTTCAACCCCGTGCGTACACCTTAATCTCTTACAAGCATATCAGTCCTGCACACATGCAGCAAACGAACACTTACAGACGCAGAGTTTTGGAATTAGTGTTTTACAGAATTAAGGAATCAAACACTTACATTACTTAGACGCACATGAATGAAGGGTGAAGCATTGGTTCATTTGTGCTACATCACAGTTTAGGTCCTTCTCCAGTATCACGTATTTCTTCAGAGAAGGTTAAAGAACAAGATGAAGCGGAAAAATAATTCTTTGTGTATTTATTTTGCCCACGTGTTTGGAGTGAACCACAAGCGTACAGCGTACTGTCTGTAGCACAAGTACTTGTGCGTTCTAAATACATCACGTGTGTGCGTGTAATTCTAATTGTAATAATACACTAGTTTTGCAGCACTCTAGGCAGTGAGAGAACACTCTAGGCAGTGAGAGAACACTCTGGGCAGTGAGAGAACACTCTGGACTGTGAGAGAACACTCCAGGCAGTGAGAGAACACTCTGGGCAGTGAGAGAACACTCCAGGCAGTGAGAGAACACTCCACGCAGTGACAGAACACTCCAGGCAGTGAGAGAACACTCTGGGCAGTGAGAGAACACTCCAGGCAGTGACAGAACACTGTATCACAAGTAATATTTTGTGAACATGTAACGAATCGATCTTCTCTCTGTAAACTTGTAGACACTGATTATTTACTTCTATATTTTTATCAATTTCATTTTACCTCGAGTAATTTGAACGTACATTATATGGTATATTTCACAACACTGTAGTAAGAAATAATATTACTCAAGGTTCACGCTTGCAGTTAACTCAAATTGCATTTTAAAGTACGAATGCTTTTTTTGATATCCTTGCATTGTTATGTTTACATGAACTAAACCATCAAACATGAACAAAAATCAATGTTTCAGTAACGTGAATTGTGTATTAATTTGAAGGTTTTTGTGACTGTCATGCATCTACTTGCGACTGTCATAGTGATGTGAACTGCGTATTAATCCACCTGTACTCGCGACTGTCACAGCAGTTTAACTCGAAGAATGACGTTCCTACTCGTGGAATGTTAGTTGAGTGGAGCATCTGGAGCGTCTGGAGGGTCTGGAGGGTCTGGAGGGTCAGGAGGGTTTGGAGGGTCTGGAGGGTCTGGAGGGTCAAGAGGGTTTGGAGGGTCTGGAGGGACTGGATGGTCTGGAGGGTCTGGAGGGTCTGGAGGGTCTGGAGGGTCCAGACAGACCAGGTCTAGGTTTCAGCTCTGAGGAACACTGATGGACGCAATCGATGGGCGCACTGGAGAGGAAAGCCTGCCAATTGTGCCATTAGGAGTGGCCGGTGAGGGGAATGTGAGGGGAAACTGCGAGGGCTTCTGAGTACACAGCTCAGTCTCAATGTTCCGATGAGGGTAATGAAGCTAGACACAAGCACGGTACTTGGGGAGGTTATGACACACAAGTACAGTAATAAGGGAGGTGGGTAATGAAGCTAGACACAAGCACGGTACTTGGGGAGGTTATGACACACAAGTACAGTAATATGGGAGGTGGGTAATGAAGCTAGACACAAGCACGGTACTTGGGGAGGTTATGACACACAAGTACGGTAATAAGGGAGGTGGGTAATGAAGCTAGACACAAGCACTGTTCTTGGGGAGGTAATGATACACAAGTACGGTGATAAGGGGTTTGTGTAATGGGGCTGGACACAACCATGGTACTTGGGGAGGTAATGACACACAAGTACAGTAATTAGAGCTCTAGACGGCATGGGACTTGGGTAGCACGGCATGGGACTTGGGTAGCACGGCATGGGACTTGGGTAGCACGGCATGGGGCTTGGGTAGCGCGGCATGGGACTTGAGCAGCNNNNTGGGACTTGGGTAGCACGGCATGGGACTTGGGTAGCACGGCATGGGACTTGGGTAGCACGGCGTGGGACTTGGGTAGCACGGCATGGGACTTGGGTAGCAACCCAAGAATGGACCAAATGGCTCGTTTCTATTGCCTTATTCTATCCTAGATGATTCAGGAGCTAAACAGAAATTCGTTGGTTAAGCAAGATTATCAAGCAAGACACCCACACAACAATTAGGATTGTAAATTTCGCAGAAGGTTGCACACGCACGCACCCTTATTCAGGACCATCATGTACATATTTGTTTTAAATGTTTTCATCTTCTGTTAGGCGTTCCGTACTACATCACTGTCACCCCTCCAACTCCTAATCATTTTTACTCCTGGTGCATGTGAGTGATTGAAGTGACTGTGCGTGATTGATGTCGCTGCGTTGGACGGCATGGAACTTGAGTAGCTACCAATAATGGACCAAACGGCTCGTGCCTGTAATGAAATTATATTGTGTTTTATTCTATTCCATTAAATGAATTCACAACTAGAATTTTCTGTACAGAATGACTTGCAATTCAAAACAAAATATGGTTTTAAATTAAAACGTTAATTGAGCTCTGAAAATTTGCTATGAATAAAATCGCAAAATTTATGCCAGTAAATTATTGCTAAACCAGAAATATGAAACCAGTATACACATACTGTAGGTAGCATGACTAGGTGTGGATCATAGAAAAGCAAACAAACCAAAATAGATGTTACAAAACTTCGAATGAAATTTGGAAAAGAATACTAGACTAGTCTGGTAAAAAGTTATTTGAAAAGGAAATTTTTTATCTGTAGAATCAAAATATAAATGCATAAAAATATTTTAGATAACCCTAAAATATTGATGGTAAATATCTTCCTCATACGAATTGCTGAAATCGTATGGTAATTATAGAACTCCACTCAATCCACATAAATAATTTTTACAATAACGCAAACCTACAATAAAATTTCTGGTAAATATTGTGTCACAGAAAGATCCGACTTTTTTCACGAAAATTCTTATTCTTCGTTCTTTTGATAAGGTGCTCCCGTTTAGCCTGTCTCTGTGTTATTCTTCTGGCTCTGCAATTAGTAAGAGACTAAGTTGTGCTGTTCGGTCGGAAACCTTGGGAACATCAATAATTTAAGTTTGTATTATTTGTTTATTTTCAAATAAATTGAGTATACTTTCTTCGGCGAAGACTAACCTCTTCAGTAGAGCCTTATACCCGCGTCAGTTCAGCATAGCAAGATATAAATATACAAAGGAAGTTAAAGAGAGATAAGGATAGGAAAATAAGAATAGAAACATACTTAAAAATAGATAACATTTGTTAAACGTCAAGTCCCGTGCAATCGTCTAGCTCAGTGTTTCTCTAAGTCAGTGGTTCCCAAACTTTTTGTGATCAAGTACCACTTGGAGGTCCCGTACAGTCGCCGCGTACCACCTGGTTCCAGAGAAACTAAATTCGATCAGATATCAATTTATTTCCATAATTGTACAAGTAGAACACGCAAATCAACTAAGATTTGCTAACCACAAATCGTTGCCAGATTACCCTATGTTAGGCAGTAAACATTTTGTGAAGTAAAATATAACAAAATAAAAATTATTCATGACCCCGAAAGTGTTCGCGTACCACCTGGAAGGCCCTCGCGTACCACTAGTGGTACGCGTACCACAGATTGGGAACCACTGCTCTAAGTGGTCCGTACCGCCCCCCTGGGGTCGTTGAGGAAATGCAAGGGGGCGGTGGGGGGGTACGCCTTGAATGGGGGGCGTATATTACTGTACTAGTGTACCCGTGCCATCAAAAATGATGGCAAATCTAGTGTATAATAAACACTTACAATACAGTATTTTTGAGCCGCAATAGAAGTAGTGATAGCCATTAGTGTCATATCCTAGATATAGAAATTCAGCATTACTGAAAGCAACTGCGTGCTTGTGTATGTATATTGTAATATGCAATACCCCGCCGAACTCCCTAGCCACGATACGGACTCGAGTATATAAGGCTCTGGATCTCTCTAATTTTTTTGAAAGTGACTTATTATAGCGCACTTGTACAGCGAAAATGAGTGTATTAATTTACCAGTGAACTGAAACCAAGACCGCCAGTGCTAATTTCTTCTTATCTATTCTTAAGAGCGTGACACGAAACATATAAATAAATAAATATAGAAACACACGACGGTCATTCTTAGCATTAGATAATGTACAGTAATATAATCATTAGGGGACGGTGTAAAATCAAATAATGTCCTAAGGGGGCGGTGATTGAAAAAAAAACTTTGAGAAACACTGGTCCAGCTGAACATAGTTCAATTGATTTTGTTCATACAGGATCGGTGTGGCCTGTCTCGAGCGAGCCGTTCTGTTAGTTCAAGTTAAGCTGGTGCATGGACCTATATTTTGTTCATTATCAATTGTATGTTTCGTTATTCTATTCTATTGAACATTGTTAACCTTCTCAACATTGACGACTTTCTCAAGATGGATCAACAACTGGCACATGTACAGGGTGCGGCAACACAACAACAACTGGCACATGTACAGGGTGCGGCAACACAACAACTGGCACATGTACAGGG
>VCRD01009771.1:2403-13895 GCA_006783055.1 Trinorchestia longiramus | reverse complement strand
CTTCCTCCTCATCTCCCCCTCACTTCCTCCTCATCTCCACCTTATCTCCCCTCATCGCTAGTTTTCTATCCACTTACGCCACACAAATTACGAAAACATTCTCGTTCCTCTCCCTATTCTTTGTTTTATATCACATTTTTAATTGAAACTCGGTCGTGTTGCTTAAATTCCCACTTACTGCGCTTCCTTTGTTACGATATCATCTTTTTCATGGTCTACTTAAGTCAAATAATCGTTGATTGTTAGTTGTTGTGGTGCGACTTTTACTGCATCGTCTTGCTCACTCACTTTTTTCCTCATGACAGAGTGAAATACTTGAATTGTGTTCTTTGTGTTGGGGGTGTCTAGGAAATCATGCAATCCTCACCATTATCTAGAGTCACCAACCAAAAATCTCTAGCTCTGGATGCAGGAAACTGTGTAACATGTTCGCAATTTGACGAGTTTTGAAACAAATTTTGCCCTCGAGCTTCCTCTTGTGGCTGGCGATGATTCATCGTACATGAGTGTCTAATTTATTTTCTACTCTTTATCTCTTTGAAATATTAATTGTTATTGTTCAAACCCCGTGAAATCCTTCATCTCATACAGATTTACTCCTCCTCCACTCGATGTGATGATCCTCGTGTACGCTGAGTGGAACTTTTCACTTTCATTTCAATCAATTCAGTTCGATTTATTTTACTTTCTTGTTCCTCTCTTTCAATTACAGAATATTTCCTGGTCTCAAGGTGGCTCACAGTTGGCATCTATTCATCGTCGAAAGCTGCATCATTTCTATTTTTTATATCAAAATGACGCGGCTTATTTTTTGTGTCCAATTATTTTCATCGTTACTGTTCCTCCGGCGTAAATCAGGTTAAAATCTCCGGTACATTCATATTATGGAAAGCAAAATATTTCTTATTTTAATAACGCTTTATTTGCATTGTTTATTAATTACAGTTGTGCCATTCACTTGTTCATTGACATTCACGCCGCTACGGTTTTGGAATTAAAGGTTCTTATTTTATTTAACAAAGAGAATTGAATGTTCACGCTGTTATTCCTCCTCGTAAATTTGTTTGTGCACAAGCTTTTCGGTTTTGAATACTGATTTTAAATTCATTTTTAGACGTGAGATCCGATTTTTCTCCTTTGGGACAGATATTTTCAAACGTCTTAGGGCACTTGAAAATAAAGTAAACATAGCATTCGTTTAAAATAGTTAGCGTTCGTTAAAAGTAGTGTCCTAAAACCAATATCTCCATTGTTCAGGAATAAATTATTTTGAGTTAGTAGGATGAGATTCTTTTGTAGGTTATGATTCGTAATCTTGAAGCAACCTCTGCTCTATCATGATTTGAACAGAGCGATAGAGATCACCTCTGATCCTTTGGACAGACAACTCGATTTTTACAGAACTCGTATATTTGTGTTACAGATCTCCCGTATAACGTCGAGGCTTCCAGTCCTGTGTTTGACTATGTGTTTTGAATAAATTACTTCGTATCACCTTATTTGTTTGTACAAATCGCTGTCCAGACGCTGTGGTCGATTTGAGCCATGGTCAATGCACCAATGATTTGTTATCTGCAGAGAAAAGACGCTCGGAAAACGGAGATTTTCAAGCGTTATGTAAGCGAGGAGAAAACCTGTTCTGGACGACGACTTTGCGTGCGCAATTGCTGCTTTTTCTACATTGTTTTTCTGTTTTTTTTTTAATTTGGCCACAACAACTCAGTGCTCCTTCGGTCAGTTAATTTGATCTTGCTTTTGCGTAGCAGTGCGCAGTACGGAAGTGATAAGACGAAACTGTAACGTCAATAACGTAGTGTACGCCTGCAATGTTTATTGTTAGACCTCGTTATGTGTTCCAACGGTCATTTCGTGTGTGTGCGCTCTGTAGTGCGTGCTGGGTGCAGTGTGTTGGAACATTATAGCTCGATTTATTGAAATTTTACGGTTCAATTTATTGAACGTGTACGGCTCAATTTATTGAAAGTGTACGGCTCAATTTATTGAACGTGTACGGCTCAATTTATTGAAAGTTTACGGCTCAATTTATTGAAAGTTTACGGCTCAATTTATTGAAAGTGTACGGCTCAATTTATTGAAAGTGTACGGCTCAATTTATTGAAAGTGTACGGCTCAATTGATTGAAAGTTTACGGCTCAATTTATTGAAAGTGTACGGCTCAATTTATTGAAAGTTAAGGCGTAATTTAATGGAAGTTTGCAACGCAATTTATTGGAAGTTAAGTTATTAATCATGTGCGTCTCTATTTCATTCATGACATAGTCATTGTAAGCATATTTTTAGCACCCACACTTTAGTTGCTACGAGACCATAAAACATCTTGTTGTTTAAGATAAATTATACCCTGAATCACTTCTATTGAACTCAACACGAAATAGAACAACTGAAATTAATTTTTCACAATTATTATGTCCTGATAAATATTTGCAATGAATTTTAGTTAACTATACTTTGTGTTAGGTGTTTTAATTTGAATAATAGTGAGAGGAATTTCATGAATTTTTTACCATTGCAACATTTTATGTATTATTGTCATAAGATTTCCAACAGGTTCTTGTCCTAAAAATAAATACTCGCTGACACAAATCAGGATGATCCTCAAATTCTTGTTTTCGTACATTCACAGAACCTGTTTATGTGCTCGAAATTAATTATGCTGAAATCTGTTTTCGCAGCTCCTGCCTAACAAATTTGCACTAAAGCGGAGAATTTCAACTAGCGAGTAAGAGAAAATTTTGCGCAGGGATCGGAGCTTCACAAAACTTGTTGTCAAATTCAGCTTCCCGTTAACTTTGATTGAACGCGCTGTTTGTCGAGTTTGTTTTGAATAAAAAAAAAAAAGAAAGGAACTGTGAACAGCAAAACTTTTTATTGCGACGTTTCTCTTAAAAGAGTTCGTCACGAGGTCCAAGTCCCGAGTGATATTCTTCTCCAAGTTTCGGCCACTAATTGCAATGGAATTTTTGCTAGATTGTTTTCGTAGGAGGGACGTTGATTTGAGTCTCTTTTCGAGGTAGCTGTTGGCTCTCAGTGCCGTAATTTAAACGAGCACTAAATGGCTGTTTTGCTGTCGCCATCTTGAGGATGTTTCATACGAGTGTCTGGAGTGCAAAATATTGATGCACTTCTGTCACTACATTTCCTCCTGTAAACTGTCCACCAACTACTGAACTCAATCCTCGGCGTTTAATTGAATTACGTTAAGTTGCTTGGACGTGTTGATGACATTGTGGTATGCAGTGCTGACGAAATGCTGACGTGTGCAGTTGTGGTGTGCAGTGCTGACGAAATGCTGACGTGTGCAGTTGTGGTGTGCAGTGCTGACGAAATGCTGACGTGTGCAGTTGTGGTGTGCAGTGCTGACGAAATGCTGACGTGTGCAGTTGTGGTGTGCAGTGCTGACGAAATGCTGACGTGTGCAGTTGTGGTGCGCAGTGCTGTGGCTCAAGATACTGGATGCTGACGTCACGGACAAAGTGCTGACTAAGGTCATCTGAATATTAGCGTTTGTCTTTACTTTATTTGAACTGAGTTACAGCCAGCCAACTACGAATTATATAAAAAAAAATTATGGTCCTTTTTCGATTTTTTTCTTGGGGTTGTGGTGCATTTTATCAAACACAAGTTCAGACAATAAAACTCTTATAAATGCAGTTATATACCACTCAAGCTCTGCTGTTCCGTAGATCTACATTCAATTATTTTTAAATATTAGTTTTAAAAAGACAAGAGAAGTGCCCAAAACATGAACAGTTGATGTTTTAAATTCGCCGATGAAATCCACTCGAATTTCCGTTACAAATATCATCTCAATTCTGGTGCATGTTTTTGTGTTCTTTTATCTGCTTTTGTAGGTTGGACAATCGAAATAATAATGAAAACTGACACCGTTTGTAGGTCGATTACATGTTCACTGCACAACTGTGTAAGACAAAAAGTTGCTGAACATTTACAGGATTATACGTATAATAAGTTCGAAATACTGGATAATAAATGATTAAGTATACTTATCATACTGGATTATACCAAGAATACTGGATTATACTTATGATAAGTATACTTATAAAAATTCGATTCTAAACTTAATCATCCACTGTACTGGTACGGCACGTGCTGCTGTACGCTAGATCTCTAAAGTATGAAGGATGATATAAATGACGTACATCATTCATGATCACGGATGGCATAAATAATATACGTTATTCATGATATTTTGTGAATTTCTTACGTACATATCGTGGATTTTTACGAGAGAGCTTTTAAATCTTACTCTGCTAGTTTTACTGCATCTGAAGATAAATCATTATTGAAGTTATATATGAATTAATTTACTTAATGTTTTCTATGACGAAAATGTGATTCTATACTCGAAATATACATACAATACAAGTTTGTTTTATTTTATTTTCAGTGGCCAAAATGAATTGGATGCTGTTTGAAACACAATTTTTCTTTACTTTACTTTCACGTACTGTGCAGTTACTGGTCCGTTACCAGTACGTACTGTGCAGTTATTGCTCCTTTCCAGTATTTACTGCGCAGTTATTGCTCCATTACCAGTACTTACTGCGCAGTTATTGCTCCATTACCAGTACTTACTGCGCAGTTATTGTTCCATTCCAGTATTTACTGCGCAGTTATTCCTCCAGTACAAGTACATTCTGTACAGTTATTGCTCTGTTACCAGTACTTACTGCGCAGTTTTTGCTCCATTACCAGTACATTCTGTACAGTTATATGTTCATTGCTTGCTCGGTACATCCCCCTGACGTCAGAAGACTCATCATCTCGAGCATCTGTCAGCTTTCGTCTGTAATTGGCGTGCCAGCATCACTACACGCAGCCCCGGCCAGAACTGGTTCCGATATTCTTCCACTGTTAGCCTTCTTCTCCGTGTCTTCTAAAGTGAATCTCAAGCGAATACTTGTGTATTTTAAGTACTCCGTGTCTTCCAAACTGAATTTCAAGCAAATATGTGTATTTTACTTCTTCGGTTATACTTTTTAAGCGTCATCGAACTACTCTTTCTTTGTTTCCTCGATTTCAATATAATCTTTTTGTTCATTGTGCTGTTCAGATGTCGCTGCAGCATCTGTGCAAAAACTGATGACATTTGCTTCTTTGATTGTTGTTTACGGTGATGAAATAATAGTTCGTTAATATTTGTTACTGTTCTCACGTGGTATTAAGAGTATTTTAAAGCAGTTTCAGCTGTGCAATGTCCAAAAGACTCCATGCTCCAGATCCTGTTTCTATTGCAAGTTTCCAGTGGACTCCATGCTCCAGATCCTGTTACTGTTGCAACTTTCCAGTGGACTCCATGCTCCAGATCCTGTTACTGTTGCAAGTTTCTAGTGGACTCCATGCTCCAGATCCTGTTACTGTTGCAAGTTTCCAGTGGATTCCATGCTCCAGATCCTGTTACTGTTGCAAGTTTCCAGTGGACTCCATGCTCCAGATCCTGTTACTGTTGCAAGTTTCCAGTGGACTCCATGCTCCAGATACTGTTACTGTTGCAACTTTCCAGTGGATTCCATGCTCCAGATCCTGTTACTGTTACAAGTTTCCAGTGGACTTCATGCTCCAGATCCTGTTACTGTTACAAGTTTCCAGTGGACTCCATGCTCCAGATCCTGTTACTGTAGCAAGTTTCCGGTGGACTCCATGCTCCAGATCCTGTTACTGTTGCAAGTTTCCAGTGGATTCCCGCAGCATTGACCAGAAGTTTGCGCTATCGAGGCGTGTTTCCCGTGTCTTGACCGGCCACACCAGGGCCCGGACGCTGACCATCTGACAAGCGTTGATTTAAAATTGTTTTAACTCATGGATTCCCTAACATTGTCCCCTACGAATTACACGTGTATTCGTGAAGCCTCCATGAACTTCCTGTGAATGTCAGGGGTTTCCATAAACCCCTGCTGTAGATGACAAAAATTCTCCAGGAACTTCCTGCGGATGTAAGAAGTTTCAACAAGCCCATGGTAGATGACAAAGATCTCCATAAGCCCCCTGTGTATTACAAAGATTTCCATGAACCTCTTGTGGATATCGGATGTCCCCACGAACCCCTTGTGGATGCCAGTGATCTCCATAAACCCCTACTTTTCAAAATACGATCTGAACCTAGATTATATTACAATACGTATATCCCTGTGTATATATACCCTCGGGGTTCATGTACCTGAGTTCAGGACCCCTGCAGCAGTTCAACCGACCCTTCCAGTTGCGGTCTGGAGCGATTTGGAGCAGTCTGGAGTTGTGTAAAGCGATTTGGAGCAGTCTGGAGTTGTGTAAAGCGATTTGGAGCAGTCTGGAGTTGTGTAAAGCGATTTGGAGCAGTCTGGAGTTGTGTAAAGCGATTTGGAGCAGTCTAGAGTTGTGTGGAGCAGTCTGGAGCTGTGTGGAGCAGTCTAGAGCTGTCTGGAGGTGTGTGGAGCTGTATGGAGCTGTATGGAGCTGTATGGAGGTGTATGGAGGTGTATGGAGGTGTGTGGAGCAGTCTGGAGCTGTGTAGAGGTTTGTGGAGCTGTATGGAGTGGTTTAGAGCAAAGAACTGTTGGAACTCAAGCTGTAACCCTTACATACTCAAATTTTCTACTAATTTTTACAATTATGACAGAAACTTTTCATTTTATCACTGATGGAAAATGCTGGAGCCATGCAACCAGTTCTGAGACCTCACCATGAGACCTCACCATGAGACCTCACCATGAGACCTCACCATGAGACCTCACCATGAGACCTCACCATGAGACCTCACCATGAGACCTCACCATGAGACCTCACCATGAGACCTCACCATGAGGTCACTATGAGGTCACGGACTGGCGAGTTCAGCTGCTGCTGCCGCGGAGGCGCACGGGAAACCCGACCTAAAAACTTGCACTCAATAATTATTCCCTCAAGTGAACCATTTTTTTTGCTCACAAGCTTCAGGTTAACCGGAACCTTTTTTTACTTGCGATACTTCAGGTTTGAGATTTAGGGCTCGGAAAATTCTGATGGACAGATTGATATTTAAATAAAGAGTGAACGTATGTTACAGAACTATGTGGTGAACATGTTAGTTATCTGTGTTGCTTGTGGTGAACATGTTAGTTAACTGTGTTATTTGTAGTGAACATGTTATTGAACTGTGTTTTTATTGTTAGAAACCTTCAGATAATTAGTTTGTTTTTAAATTTTTGTAATAATGAATCAAGCGTAAATATGTCTTTGAAGTTGTTTGTTTTTATCTCTCTGTAGGTTTGCGTGCCTTGTTAATTTCAGTATGAACGCATCCAGAAAAATTCTTCATTGATTTTGTCTTGTTGACGAATTTCAAAGTAAATATCTGTCTTTGATTGTTGATGTTGTTAGCTTAAAAAGTTTCAAGGTGAACTTTACGGCGTGGCTTCAGGATTTTAGCTCTTTATTTTTCCATACTAATATTGACTCTTCAAAATCCTCCGTTGAAAAACAAAGATTTAATTAGTTATTTGTTTGAGCTGTTACAGAAAGAAATAATTTTTTGTTCAGTGGTATAGTAGCTTCATTTTTGCAGTACAAGTTTCATATTTCCACTCGATCAGTGAACTTAATCAAGCAGCGGTAACTAACAAAACCGGATTTTCCAATAGTTAACCATTTTGTTCCGAAAAAACTATATACCATAATAATATTTCTATGTACAAATACACAATCTCTGGGCATCTATGTACTGTAAGGTGTTAGTTGAAATGCTAGCGTTGTAGAATAAAAATGTTATATTTTATCTCTCATTTTGCTCGTAATGCTACACCAGTGTAGGTCTACTTGCGCTCGCGTAACAGTTGTATTAGTGTAACAGTTGTATTAGTGTAACAGTTGTATTAGTGTAACAGTTGTATTAGTGTAACAGTTGTATTAGTGTAACAGTTGTATTAGTGTAACAGTTGTATTATTGTAACAGTTTTAATTTGTGTTCGTGTATTAGTTACCTTCGTTTTATCGTTGATATTAAGCTGTAATAGCTCATGTCAGCTGTAACAGCTGTCAGCTGTAACAGCTCATGTCAGCTGTAACAGCTGTCAGTTGTAACAGCTGTCAGCTGTAACAGCTGTCAGCTGTAACAGCTGTAACAGCTGTCAGCAGCTGTAGGAGGGTTGATTGGTGAGTAAAGTCCTGCCTTCATCACCTCTAAACTTTACCCATCTCTGCCCATAACGATGCTGGTACACAAAGTTGGATGAGTTTTATTGCACTTCTTGATTTTTTGGACATGACGAACTTCCTTAGCAAACTTTACCTGAATCCTAGCACACCTTGTTGCTCGTGCGTTGTTTTCTTTGTGGTGCTAAAATTCTAAAGCAGCTTTGTGGCGTCAGAATCTCATGGGTTTATTTAGAGAAGTTTATTTGATCGCTACTCAAGTCTTATTTTGTATTAACCAATTCTTGGTACCTGCCTTAATTTAACGATACAAATCTTGGTGAAACTAATTTGCTGGTAATGCAAAAGTTCTCAATCTTGTACGGCGGTATCTTACCTCTGTTGTCTTGTATCACAGAGTGATACGATGCTTTATTTTGATTCATGTAACATGTACCCACAAACGGAATTTTGTCACTAATGAAACCTGTGACCAAAAATTGTTAATTGAAAAAAGAATCTTCCCCATTATTCATCCCCAAGTGAGTATGGGGAAATTATTTTAATATCCAGTGATTTCTTCGTTACATGTGATGTATTTTTCAAAAACGATGTTTTACTGCCTTAGTATTTGTTCAGAATACGATAGTGGACACCATCATACTTCGGTTATAAGGGTCTTTTTATCTCGACTGATGCGACGCTCTCTGTAGATCATAAAAAATTATCTGTCGATCAACACCCACCGGTTTTTGCGTTCGAAGAACACGTGTGTTTTTGTATTTTTTCAGAAGCAGTTGAAGCAAATGTAATTATTTCAATTCGTTGAATTTTTTACACGCTTTAGTGCACAGAATCTCTCTCCGATGTTGCCAAAGCGGACGAGTCTGGGCCTAGCCTGTGAGCCATAACTTTTATTCTTTTGTTTCGGGAACTGCTGATTTTGAGTGCATCCCCAATACAAAGACTTGTATTATAGACCACAAAGACCGCCTGGTCTGGATCTCGAGAGATGATACAGCAGGGCCAGAGCGTGGGTGATATCTTTACGTTCCTTTCTTCTGGAATGCTTGCGAGGTTATTCCAGACTGTATCACGTACTCCAGCATCCAGCATCCATCATTTGGGCCTGGGCGAAATCGACTGGTAAGCTTTAGGCGACATAAGAATGATATTCTTTGAAGCACCAAAGAATGGCATTCTTCAAAGGACCCAAGAATAATATTTTTTAAGGGACCCAAGAATGATATTCTTTGAAGCACCCCAGAATGTAGAGACCCATACTTGGTGGAATGATGCAACGTGTAAACTTCCACTTCAACTCTCTTGTGACGGATGATGATTTCGATGAGTGGTGGTCATCTAGAGGATTGCCATAGTGTGGGTGACCCAGCATTGGTCACAAATTGTACTTTTACGCGTCGCAGTTAACGTAAGTTATTTTCGCAATGCCACTTGTTCTTTACGATAGTATGCCGTAAAGAATAGAACAATATGGCAAGAGGAGGGAGCAGTTTCGTCCATTTTTGTGTTGCTACCCAAGTCCCATGCCGCCTAGTAAGAATTAATGACTACTACGTATATGCTTTTTCGAATAGAGCTCCACAATGTGTTTCTACGAACTTTTTCTATGCAGCTCCATTTATAATTTGGGTTACATTTGTGTTTTTTGTTTGTTAATGAATACTTAATTTCACTACATTTTGGTGTAGTTTTCTCTTCCAATTGGATTCCTACGTATTTTATCAGTGTATTCTTTTAAATATCAAACATACGTACTATTTATCCAGAGGATTTAATCTCATCAGAATGATTTATTTTTCCCAGTCAAATCTCATTCAGAAAATCCAATTATTAATTGCTACAGCTGTTAGAATGGGGCGTAAAAATTTTCCTTCATTGAGGCAACAAATATTTTATATTTTGGGCATTTATTTTTGTTAAAAATTCCATTAGTTGAATAGCCGAATGTGAAAGCTGTAAACACACTCATGTTTGCTAGCATTCGCTTCTATATAAAATACTCAGTCAGACCACTTTACTCCGGCACAGCAGTTTGGGCTTTGCTGGCATCACTTTATTTGTTTGATTAAGGCACTAAATGCAAGGCTTTGCTAGCACTACTTTATTTGTTTGATTTGTTTGATGGAGGTACTAAATGCAAGGCTACGCTAGCACTTCTTTATTTGTTTGATGAAGGCACTAAATGCAAGACTTCGCTTGCACTACTATATTTGTTTGATGGAGGTACTAAATGTAAGGCTTCGCTAGCACAACTTTGTTTGATGGAGGTACTAAATGCAAGACTTTGCTAGCACTACTTTATTTGTTTGATGGAGTTAGTGAATGCAATAACTAGCGAGTAATCGATATTCAAGCAACAGAGCGCATTGAGGAGGGAAATCTGTGTGTTATCGCCTAACTACTAGGAGATGCAGCAGACAGGATTGTATTGGAAATTCACACTTTATCTCGCATTTTTATTACTAGTATATATAATAAATGTTTTTTAACTTGGTGTTTTTACCATGTTTTGCGGATTTTCGTTCTATAAATCACTCATAAATTGAACCGCCACACTTTGAAAAGCTGTATTCTTTAGAGGTGTGTCATTACATGCAGAAACTTTCCCTTTTCTTTTTAAAAATTTTGTGTACTTTCTTGTTTTGGGCTGAAATCTCGTTTCTCGACCAAGTTAGTCTTCGTTCAGTGACTGTTTTACGCTTAGCTGCTTGTGTTGAGGCTGAGAGTGCAGGCATAGCAATGTTCTAATACAGAGTTTCTCAAAGTTTTATGAATCACCGGCCTCTTAGGACACTATTCGATTTTCCACCGCCCCTTAATGATTATATTACTGTATATTATACAGTAATATACGCCCCCCATTCAAGGCGTACCCTCCTACCGCCCCCTTGCATTTCCTCAACAACTCCACAGGGGGGCGGTACGGACCACTTGGAGAAACACTGTTGTAATAAGAACTTAAACTCTAGACACAATCGCACTCTAATATGAGATTGAAGGCATAATTATTCTCTATTATGAATTAGAATAGAATAGAATAGAATGAGGCTATAGGAACGAACCTTCTGGCCCATTCTTGGGTCGGATAATTACTTCGATAATTATTCGGTTGTTTACCCAAGTCCCATGCCGTATTTCTAGCCGCGTCAACCATGTCGGCAGCGGGATTCGAACCCGTGTCTTTCCCCTCGCAAGCAGATTCACTCACCAGTCGACCAAGCTGGTGATTGATGTAGAAGACATAATTATACCCTAATATGAACTGATGTTGGAGGCATAATTATACCCTAATATGAACTGATATTGAAGGCATAATTATACCCTAATATGAACTGATATTG
>VCRD01009768.1:0-13901 GCA_006783055.1 Trinorchestia longiramus | reverse complement strand
AAGGAAAAAGAAGTGTCTTGGGTGAGTGCGTTAATTGACTACTCTCGTATAACTTATACTAACTGTACAATTTTTACTCATCAACAAGAAAATTTTTAAGCCTTATAACCATGATTAGATTTTTCTTATTCTATTCAGTGCTCATCTCGAATATTAGAACAATAAAATACAGGAAGAAAGTTGAGAATTCCTGACTTTAGGCAGGTTTCCAAATTAAAAACTACTAGTAATACTTCGGGGCACTGGTAATAATTGTTCTTGTAGTTATCTACGCGGGCCTACTAGTGATGTCGCTCGGTTATTTCTGCTAAAATTACTCGATTTAATTTTCTTATGAATGTAACGGAAATCATAAACATATTTTATTTTTAGATTTGGCTAGCTACATTGTTACCTGTGCTGTCTATACGAATTTCTTGTCATTAAGTTACCACACCTTTGATGTCACCATGATGAAGAGTATAGGGCGTGTCAACAGAACTTCCTTTTTTCAAAGCTCTTTGCTTTGGAAAAAAGGAAGTTATGTGGCCGCACCCTGTTGATTGAACTTTGGTAGCAACTCAAGAATATGCCAAACAGCCCTTTCCTTGGATCACATTCTATTCAATTCTATCTCGGATTCCGGGTCTCTGCGTGGATACACAAGTACTTGCTCAGACGTTTGAGCAAAAAAACTTGTACATTTTTGCCTACTGATTACAAAATCAGTGCTCCTTCGCACTGTGTCGAGCTGCTTTGTAAAATTAACTAGAAACCCTAATGAGAACATTGCAGGTCTTATGCTTCCCGTTTTTGCGTTCACAGTTTTCGAAGCCCGAATGCATTTTACGTTATTTCACTATGCATAGAAAACACCATTCAATTAAGGTCATCAGCTTGAAAAAAATGAAAATAAATACAAGGCGAAACTTGTTCCTTGCTCTCTTGTTTTATACGTGGACAGCAAACTCACTTTATTTAACTAGAGATGTTAGTGCAATGCTTGAAAAACAAATTTGTTACATACCCTGCTTCTCCGTCAATTTTTTCTTGTATCTCCCACACGGAAAACCTCACTTGCCCTTCGCATTCACTCGCAACCACGGACCGACCGATAAATTATTGCTCAAACATTTTTTCTTCACTTGAATAGCTGTGGTAATAGTGATATTTTTGATATTTTTCCTTGTTCCTTAACATACTCGTATTTACCAACATTTAAGCTTACGGATAGAACGTTTTAGCACAGGCATATTCGCATAGACAAACTTTATGTTCATTATCGATAGTTATACTACCTAAAAAACCTTTCTTCTTTTAACAGCAGCATTCGTTAATCTACATGTTGATAACTTGCCTGTTTTCAAGATGATCGTCAAGATTTATTTCTCGTCACCTCCATATTTTTTCTGAGTGGTGCAATTGTGCTTCGTTAGGAATATTAATGAACGTTAATGAATTAAAGCTTCGGTTCAGGCCTATGTCCTTGAAGTCAGAAAGATTAATTTCCGTGTATGAATTCTAACTACCTAAAAAATCCTAATTAATTCGAAGACATTGAATTTTGTTCCTCTTTTTCATTTCTGAATCTCGTTTCAAACAGCAATCTCCCTGGGGCAGTACTATAATTTAGTCATCCGTTCCTCGGATTTTTTTCGGATTCGTTACAGTAATATTTCTTGAATATTATATTAAAGTTACAATTCTAACATGTCAGGCCTGCTCGACAAAATTAAAATTAAAAAAAAATTCTTACTCATCACAGTTTTTAAATTAGAAAGTCAACTACCAGAAAGATTTACTTTGTATTCACTCAGACAATTTCAACATACAGTACCTTCAAAGTTCTTAATTTAATTATTTTAAAGTTTTGCTTCCTTTAAAGTTTTATTCGATGCAGGTAGCATCACAATGCTGAAACTAGCGGACAGCAGGAGCAGTTTGGTTTATATGCTTAAATTCTTACGAAGTATATGAAGTGGTGCAGAAAAGCAGCGACTAAACTGGCTGCCAACCTAAGGCTGAAAGAGAATATAAATTTCGGTAAAATACAAAACTAAGCAGAGATTTGTGATCATGATTTGCAGCATGATACTAGCTTTGATTATGTAGCCACAGACGCGCTCAGCATGCAAATGAGTTCATACCACGTATGTAGTTGAGCTGGGACAAACGCGACGCAAGTTGAGACTTAACACGTTGCCTGCGATTACCTAGCCGGTGCAAATCTTTACTTTGTACACACAGTCACTAGAAAGCTTTGAAAAAATTACAGAACCTAACCTGAGTGACCCACCGGTGGGTCGTATCGCACTCAACGTGTTAACACGTTGCCTCCGATTGCCTGACTGGTGTAAATCTTCACTTTGTACGCATAGTCACTAGAAGGATCTGAAAAAATTACAGAATCTAACCTAAGTGGTACACATACGTACCACTTCGCAGTCAACGTGTTAAAGAAGAGACCAGCGGGCACCACGCAGATGCTACATTGAACAGCAGTGAGACGACCGAAGTTGTTGTTCATTCTGAAACAATGAAATGCAATTAATGACAGGACAACCAAGACTACGATTGTATGAAGAACAAGTGCATGACAAAAAACAAATCTGTTTGACGAGAACAAGTACAACTTACCGTAGTTTATTTGCACTCCCTTTGGTCAAAAAAAAAACACAATAAGAGGCATATAAAATTTAGAAGAAAACGGTAAAAGAAGGGTGTTCAGACAAAAACACTAAGGAAAATTCAAAATGTAACTTTTTTAGAGAATTGTGATAGAGAATAGATCTGCAATTTAGGTCAGGTACTGATAGTTATTTTCTGAACAAGGAGAATAAAATAACATTTTTCTTCCGACAGGGAACTATATTCAATATACAATTTTTTCTACGGCAGTAGACTTAAAGATGCAGCACGATTTCAGCATTATCTGTCGCCACTGTGATGTCGAGACAGTTGAGCCCGTGCACGCCACCGTGACGGGTGAGTGATGAGATGATCGAGCAATGTTCAAAAATGACGTGGAGTTCATCGCTCACAGCTAACATTATGTCACCCATGACGTGGGGTTCATCGTTCACAGCTAACATTATGTCACCCATGACGTGGAGTTCATCGCTCACAGCTAACATTATGTCACCCATGACGTGGGGTTCATCGCTCACAGCTAACATTATGTCACCCATGACGTGGGGTTCATCGCTCACAGCTAACATTATGTCACCCATGACGTGGGATTCATTGCTCACAGCTAACCTTCAAAGGTGTGATATCGGAATTTAATTTTTCACTCTCCTAGAGTGGCGGTCAGCATGTCGTTAGTATGCTAGAGAATGGCTAAAAATATACACGGACTAAAAAATATACATAGCTAACAATTCGGTATATAGCAAATGTGCGTTGAAACAACTGGTATCTAGGATTTCCGAGGATATATTTAGAAAAACCTTCATAACAAACAATACCAGAATTTATAATTTTCCTGTTAATATTACATGGTTTTATCCATCAAATGTCTCCTTTATTGATGCTTGTATTATTGGGCAGGCACAATACCCACCTACGCTTATGGCGATTACTATTTCAACTCGCCTGGCATTGGCAGAGTTGGTGCCGCTGAATACTGTCACATTTTCGACTTCGGAGCCATCTTGCAGAAGTGAGAGTTGAGAAACTAAGGGCGTTCTGCGCTTGACTTACCGATATGTTGCTGACTGGTTAAAGACTTCTTCTTTGTTTGCTTTAAAAATTTTGAATCCAAAATATTGGTTTTCATATTTAAGCCCCTACCTACGCAAAACGATTTTAGCATACTAGTGATCACCAAAGAACAATAAGACCCTAAAAAAGTGTAATCAATAGAGAAAAGGTATTCAACAAATACGAAGTAAGACCATGTGATGAGGAAATGGGAATGAAATTATGTACGCTCATTTTTCGATTTGTCTCTCTAGGCACAATACCCTACACATAAATCGACAATACTATTGGAAAAAGGATACAGAGGAGAGCACGAAAATACAACCATGGCTTGGATTCATGCAGATTATTTTCTCATACAAAAGCGGTTAGGAAACTGAATGAAAGTAGGAATCTGAAATTCAAGCAAGAAAAACACTAATGTTTTATTAGCAAAATGTTGTGTTAGACAGTGGTGTACTAACACCAGCCCTCAAGGCGACACGTAGACTTAAATGACTCGAATGATGTCAGGAGGCACTCAACCATTTACGATACTGCAAATGTATCGTATAGTTATAATGGGTTCTTTTATTTGTGTAGTGTGTATTTTACATGCTTTTGTATTATTTTGAATTTATTTAAAACACTATCAAATTATATTAGTTTTCCTCCGTTACACAACTTTACCACAAAACATTAACTGAAAAGCTTCGTTTACTGTTTACTAATGTACATATTCAGTATAGCAACAAATTATTTCACTGTGGAATGTTTACTGAAATTTTGAACGAGTCACTAGTTAGAAGTTTGACGTTTTCAAACGTTGGGTTCTCTACTCTCCGACCATTGGAGGCGACCTGTATATTTTTTTTCACTATCCCACTACAAGTACATGCTGTGTGCATTTATTGCATCTATTTTAATACCTGGTAAACTATTTTAAAACTTTACATACTTAAAGTCGATTCCGTCAAATAATTAGCCCATTGTTACCCTCTCTCAGAGTACATGTGGCCAGCTCAGGTTGTAGTTATAGATCGCGATACCTGCAGACATCGACCTTTACCAAGAACCAGAAGGCTGGAAGCATCGCTGTGAGCGAGTTTGGTACAGCAGCGATCGTTCCACCAAAAAATGACGGCTTTTTTGGAAAGTAAGTTATGGTTAGAAATAATGCAGTTCTTTTTCACGTTATTTTATATTTTAGTGTACATGTCTTAGAAAGATTTATACAGTTTGAAACGCATATTGTACATTGGCTGTATCTTTTAATATCCAAACATGTATGTATAATAAACTAGAGTTGTACTAGATTCAGTGAAAATGTATTTTTAAAACTGTCTATCGAATCATTATTTGACCTTTAGGAGCTAACAACATATTTTGAGAACTAGAATACTGAAAAAAACGAGTAAATTATTCTATAAATGCCTTGGGACGGAGAGGGTGCACTAAATTTGAATGCTATTTGAATTTGGAAACCCGTCGTTACTTCATAGATAAAGGCTAGTGGTATATCTTTTGAAGCATCTGGATTTAGGATGGAAGAGCTTAATTAAGGAAGAGATATTACCATTATCTCTCTTTTAGCACTCCTATCATCACTCTTAGCATTATCTTTATGAATTTTTCTCACTTGGTGCAAAGCTTACTTACGCATCTTGACCATCTCTGTCATAGTAAAATTTATTCATTACTTGACTGATCGGTTTTGTTCGTCGTTGTTAAAACGGATTTCGAGTTCTTCTATGCTTTGATATGCTTAGTGAACCTCGTCGAACCTAACGAAACCTCATCAAAATCACTGAATACCTCAAATGATTGCAGGTTGCTCCAGATGGCGGATTATTCCTCTCTCATGACTGACAACGCTGCAACAAGCGTCATCAACCAGAATGGCAAACTTTACGCCGTGGGTGATGGTCCAACTTGGTTTGAGTTCGATCCTGATGATCTCACCGTCAAAGATGTGGTAATTTGTGTATGAAAAACACGATTCCTAAGATACAGTTGTTTTAAATAAAGAAAATTATGACAGAAAGTTTCAGCTAAGTTTATTGTGTACTTATTACCAATGTGTCTGCAAGAAATAGGTGCATGAAAGCGATTTTTTTGTCTCTACAAAAACTCCTGCAGAAAGAAAACAGAGGTGAAAATTTCTATTGTGGCTAAAGTGAGTTGAGCCGAAATGGCAGGTTTAAGTACACATAAACCACAAACCTCTTGATTCGGATAACAACTAGGATCCCACGCATTAAAATCGAGTACATTGTTAGACAAGTTTTGATTAGCAATACCTTTTCTAAAATTCCTTTTCCCTATCACAGGAGATATGCCTGAGCCGAGACCTGGGTCTAATGAGCGCCAGTTCTCATTGCACGAAACTCAGCAATGGCAACGTGGTCACAGTCGGGCAGAGCGTAACCGCCTCGGGCACCAAGTTCAACATCGTTGAATTTCCTAGTTCAGGTCAGAAATGCAATTTACATCATGAAAACGTTCTTCACTTCAAAGCTGCTACAATTGATAGAGATATTTGTAATTGACCATGCTCATTTTCCATTTCGAAGGCTTCACTAAGAAATATCTCTGTGAACTCTAGTTGTTATTTCGTAAGCTCTTCTCTACTGTACGTCTACGTGAGGTTCTCGCAAATAATATAAAGCTTTCTTTCTTTATTATACAGAACGATCATATTCACATTGATATATGAGCTTTTCTGGTTGATAATTGTAGTTGTGAACAGCGCACCTATTCGTACATCGGTATGATGTCACGAAATTTTTGTGCCATAATATAAGTTTTCGAACATAATATTTTGTTGGCGCACTCTCTGCATTCAGCAGTTTAAATTCATGCTGATGAATGCCGTGTCTTATCAAATGATATCAGTTTTCTAAGCTAGGGTATGCTGCTAATAACAATGATTTTAAAACTCTAGAACTATCTCATATATTTTAGAAAACATGTTATCACTTATACTCCCGATAGCGTATCTTTTTCAGGTAGTTAACAGGTAACATATTTTGTATACTGAACATGTTTTATTTCCCGTGTTCTATTAAGTGTGTTTAAAATTATCCAACTTTATGAATTATGCACACTTGTATAATTTTATTATTGAAGAGCTTGGTCTTTGAACTGTTTACATTGTATTTAACTTCATATTTTTTTAGTCAAATTTTTTCGCGCTCAATTCTTTTATCGTAGAATTACCTCTGGTTACAGTAAAAATAATACCAGGACAATTAACACTTGATGCGTTATCGTTCAAACGTAAGGTCACAAAAAAGTATTCCTAATTATACGAGCAACAAACTACAGTATGTAGCGTAGGTTTTTATTCTTGTTGTGTCTTATCAGGGTTAGGAAATCGAGTCTCTATATTACTGAGCCAAACTTCACTCAAGAAAACATTCGTAATTCTTAACACAACTCCCATATTTCCTGTTGCTGCTCAAGGCAAGAATTATGGGATCTAGAAGACTTTGGTAGAAACCCAAGAACGGATTCCTCGGCTCGTTTCTAAGACTATATTCTGTTCTATTTCTTTCAATATAGGAGTATTTAAAGTTACGTAGGTACATATCAGCTAACGCAGGTTATTCTTAACGAACACTTTGCACACCAATCAGTGATCAAATTGGTTGTTTTATTGTGCCTCTTTCGCTTACCGTGATAGTACAGCATTGCACGAATGGTTCACGTAACTGCTTATTGGTGATGATGCATTAAGATTTCATGCTCATGCTGAACCCATTTTGATATTCAGATTCAGTTTAGTCGTTGTACTTTCATATACTAAAATCATCTCAATGAAATGTACTCCTCGCACCTTGAGAAAGAAGTTAGTCGTTGTGCACATTCTTTTTTCCTTTTGTTACTATCTTCCAACATTTTTTGATCAAACATTCACAATTGAAAGCAATAATAATCAATACTGTCATCAATGTAAGACGTTTGATTTATTCAACTTAACAGGTGAGAAACCTCAGGTTGTGGGAAAAGTATCTCCTCGATGGCGGTACTCATCGAACATAATTCACAGCTTCGGAGTCTCGCGCGACTATCTTGTCATCATTGACATGCCTGTCGTTGTCCGGTACGTCGACGTCATCAAATGTAGCATCAAGTCCACAGCCTTCATCGATATCTTCAATTGGTTGCCAGAAGAATCTGTAAGGGTACACTGATAATTTTTCACTTGTAATGTATTCAAATTTTATTTTAGTTTAATATCAGAATTAATAGGAAACCCTGAAACAAAGAAGCAGAGTTAAGATTTTATGGAGAAATTATTTCACATTTTATGTGATCAAATATTTATATATGTACTGCACTACAAGTCATTGTATAGATAAATGACACAAAATTTTCACGCAATTACGCTTAGTCCTTTTGTAATAATACAGTGAGTGCTCTGCAATATAGAGAGTACTCTATTTACATTTAATTTGTCATTCTGGGATTGATTCAGTTCTGTTGATACATCCAGTTACTAAATTTACTCCCTGGTTCGTAAGAATAAAATAACAAATTTAAACTATATGTTATTGCAGTTAATTGGAAGTGTTCTGAGGACTATCCGAAGAGCTTAGGAATGTCTTTCACACCCTTCTTATATCCATTGACCAGGTCCAGCTTTTGATCATTGACCAAAAAACGTGGAAGCAGCATCGGAAATTTTCGTTGAAAAATCAGTATGTGGCTCATATAACACACTGCCACGAGAAGGATAATGGTGATCTCGTACTTGACTTTGAAAGTTACAAGGGTCCAGATTTGGTCTACAGTCTGCTCACCAAAAATCTAAAGGTAAGCTAAAGAGTTAGAAACTCAAAAGTGGCTATACATCGGCGTTGTAATGGTGGTGCCAGTTACTGAATACATTTATTTACAATTGCCGATAAAAAATCTTTCTTTAAAAGCCTCGGTCCACTGTAGAATAGTGTCATCCTTTTCGTTTGTATCACCGTCCTGATGCCTTTGGGATCCTCCTTCATCTTTCCAAATAACTGAAGATCTTAGACCGTGAGAGTAAACTTACAGGGTGACCCGTATATTCTGTCATAAAGTTTCAATGGAGTAATTATGTCGAATCGCAACTTATCTATTTGAAATTGTGTAAACATGTTCATAATATTTTCAGCAATTTTACAACAAAATATTGTATGATGAACTTATACTTCAGACCATCATCGACGAAGGTTTTCAGAGCGTTATTGTAGAACTCTACAATTTTCCCAAATATCCACGTGCAGGATTCAGAAATATTGTCAGAGTAGAGGAGATAAGATTCAAATTTTACAGTCATAATTCCACTCATGTTAGGGGGAAAAATAATAGCATCTACAACCCTAAGAGCACCTTCCACAAACGTGAGTTTAGTGTAAATAGGAGCATAGTGTATAGGTCTTTTTAATTTTAGAATACTGGTTATGACCATAACACGCAAACAAAATCGGTAGTCTGTAGAAGAATATTCAAAGAAAGGTTGTTCATTATCGTGGAGAGGCTTGGGCTCGAGAATGTATTTTTTCAAAGTATTAAATTACTTCATCTAAATAATACAGCGAAAGTGACTCGGAAAGTGACTTAATCAATTGCCAGATTTTTGGCGAACATTCTTGAATAAAAGATACATATTTGAGGGATATCCGTTATGGAGAATTCAAAAAATACATCATATCTATAGTTTTTATACATAATTTGGAGTGATAAAACGTACTCTTTCTTCTTGCTCTAACTTTCGATTTTAATCTCCAAAGAACCCTGCAAAGTATGAAGCCATGAGCGATCACTTTAGGGGCACGGTGACTCGAGCCATCCTTCCTCTGTCGTCTGCTAGTCCTTCATCTGAGGTACGTTGTTCGGGGATATAATTGAAGGGTGGAAAGCACTAGTGGACTACTTGCATTTTTTCCCACAGGAGAAAATGCAAGTTGTCCACTAGTGCTGTCCACCCTTCATATGGTAAACTACTGGATCGTAATCGCCTCTGTCTGCGCTGTGTTAGCGACTGCACGGGAGTGGACTACTTGCATTTTTTCCCGTGGAAAATATATTATATTTACCATGGGAAAAAATGCAAGTAGTCCACTAGTGCTTTCCACCCTTCAATTGTGTTGTGTTCTAACATCTTTATCTTAGCTTTGAATGCGAATGCACGTTTTAATAAACTTGATTCGTCCAGTTATTATAGTTTCTCTTATGCACATTGCCAACAAGGGCAATCTTAATATCAAATCGTAGAATATTGTTTTAAGAATGAATTAGGGATGTTTTTAACATGCTGTTTTGCTTATGTGTAGTTTTAGCCTGTCCTCTTTCTAGCTAAATAACTCAAAGAGTGTTTATAGTATTTCACTTATTCTGAAAACAACTAGTATCATTAGGACTAAATGACTTTCTCGAAGACCTACAAAATCGAAAATCTACATGCTTAGTATTTTTTAACTGTTTACAGCTTGGTGGAATAAACAATTAACTGAGTGAATCAAGCGTCAGCAATCAAGTGCCATATGTAATCGTGTAACACCAATCATGTCGGCACTTGTAATAGTATCTACTTCTTGTACATACGAGTTAATGAAGTAATTACTTGGGGAAAGTGTCCAAAAGAGGGAAGAAACATAATCATAAGAGTAACAACATACCGTGGTACTTCCCCCATGATCAAGGGAGAGGACTAGCCGAAAACAAATTAAATAATTCATGCAACTGCAAAAACCCTGGCTGACATCTCGGTTGTTCTTCAGTTAGAGTTCCATCTGATAGGCGCTTGTTACTGGGCTTAACAGATTTCTCTGGTAATTCCTGCTGTCTCATGACTGCAGTTCCTTGCCCTCACTCATCTCTTTTTTTTTGTTCCGAAGTTCTTCGTAAAAGAAGTCCGGATAGGAAACAAGATAAAAGTCTGTCACGAGCAGTAAAACAATAGTGATGGCAACTCTTTACTGGCTAGAGTTGTCCCCACTATGACCACGAGACATGTGTATCGCATCTGCAGTCACATTCTTTTTTATTTGATCATATTTTAGAAAAAATATAAACACTGATATAATATTAAACTCTATCAGGATTCATTGCAAAAACTCTCTTGAAACTGTTACATATCCTGAAGTTTTGCAGGATTTAACAGTAACGTTGAGGTTATCTCTTAGTGATGCATGCAAAGTCCTTTTCGTAACTATTTCATATTTTTAAACTTAGTTTGGACACTTAACTACAACATTCTGAACGAAAAAAGTTGCATGTTTTCCAATAGCATAACCGGAACACTAGAAAACCGTTGATGTGTTAGTTAAAAAGCTGCAGAAAAGATCATTAAAATTTGAAAGTTATTTATACTCTTTTCCAAGAATATTGATGCTTCAGCTTTTATATGAAGTAATTGTCTTCCAGAATGTAAAGATTGTTCTTGTACTTTTTTTTACTTTACTTGATGTTTAAAAATTGATATTATGAGTAGCAGTTGGTAGGGCACCATTGTTGCAAAGAACCAATCAATCGGTAAGACAGCTTGTTGTTTAATAAAAGGGACGATACCCTATACAATTTGTTAATAATTTATAGGGGAACTATTAATAGATCTGTTTTGTTAGATGGTTGTCTGAAAGCTTATATGATTGGCGAAGGGATTAAATTGATCCTGGTAATTTAGTACATACTTGTAGAAATTGCAGAAATGTTTGCCTGAAACAACAATGAATGACCAGTTACAGTAGTCATATATTGAACATTTCTCAGGATTTAATCTTCACTAAATTTCTTTCCTCTGTACGATCTGGCTTTGCACCTTGCCTTCTCTCTTGAATAGTCAGGAAGCAAGGCCAATGACATGATGAAGCAGGCGTAAACCTGTGAGAGCTGGCGGGCCATGTAGCTGCTGATCAGTTAATGCCGTGTCTCTGCCTAAAATGGCAAACATGCATGACTCAAAGCAAGTTTCAGGATTTATTCAGCCCCTCGACTTGTCTTCGGCCCTTGTCCCAATATGATGAAAGAGTAATGTGTATCATAATTAACGCAGATTTATCATACATGCTATTCTAGCTTAAGCCTATTTTTTACGATCATCAGGGGATGTCACCGCTAACCGACATAAGAACTTTAAATTTCTTTTCAGGTCAGGGTAGAAAGCTTTCCGCTGAGCGACGTGTCCATCTCAAATCCTATTCTAAATAGTAACTTCGTCTTACGCCAGTACAAGTTTTTGTATGGATCGTCTCACACCAAACACGATTACTGTAGGGTGAGTAGCTCTAATGATATTTATTTACTGAACGTCAATTTCAAAAGTATGGCCTTCGTGTTGTGTTAAATAGGGAGAAAAAACTTTATATAACATGTCTAACCTAACCACTCTTTTTTAAAATAAATATAGAGTATAAATGGAAGTCGTTGCTCAATATATCACTGACAACATAGAATGTGAAACAATATAAAATAAAATCCCTGAATTGAGCTGAACTGAACGAGAACCAATAAATTGAACTACATCTCTGCAAAACATGGCTTACTAAATGACATTGAGCTAAGTTTTAACAGGTGATGTTGTAGGATTTTCTTGATATGAAGTTTCCATTGGGTGAAAAAAGTTCACACACTGATGTCTAGGTGTACTTGCTTAAAATTACACATTCATGCATCGGAGCGATTTGTGGAAAAGTTACTGGTTCTTGAACGGTTAGTTGCAGGGCTAATTTAATAAATTCATACGAGTTATGCTCCTACCTGCTCACTTCTGCTTGCTAAATTCCTACGTGCTCTACTGTTGCTTCCCTGTCTGCTCCTGCGTGCTTTTTTGGGTTTTTGTCTGCCCCTGCGTGCTTTTTGGGGTTTTTGTCTGCCCCTGCGTGCTTTATTTGTGTCTGTCTGCCTGTTCGTACGTGCTACGTGTATACATACTCACGCCCACCTGCTCTACTCGCTCCGTATTCGTATTTGTAAGGCGGCGAAGCCTTCGTATACACACGCATATTCTGTAAAATTGAGTTTATGTAGAATAAAAGACAGCAAACCTTGCGCAAGGTAGTCTTTGTTACTTGATAACTAACGTTCAACGTGAGTTTAGCTCGTATTATAAGCTAGAAATAGTTCTAGAATTCCATTTTTGTAGTACTATAAAGAAATTTTTTTAAACGTTCATATTTTTCTACGTCATTTAGCATCCTTTAAGAAGGAATGATCTTTTGTTGTCATGCATTTAAGTATAGTCTTTTTTATGATGGAAATAAATAAAAAATAATTTTAGAAAGTATCTCGCTTCATGTTAATTTTTTTTAAATTTATGAACAGAAACGAATCTTACATCAACTTAGTTTTGAGTCTATTTCTTCCCTAATCTAACTTCGCCTGAATAACCTTTCTTAATCAAACCAAACCTTAACATTAATTTGGTTTGTTGCCCAGTTGAATTTTCTCTCTCCCTCTGTACGTTCAGGTATCTAAAGTGAACGTGGACACTGGAGAGGCCATCCACTTCATTCAGCCTGGACTTTACATGTCTGACATACTTTACATCACCAATCCTAGAGAGAAGGTTGGTGCTCAAGTGGTTTCATCCACCGTGTTTTACGAGCAAGTTTATTTAACTAATCACAGGGTGCGACAACATAACTTCTTTTTTCAAATGAAGTCCCTTTCAAGAAAAGGAAGTTATGTTGCCCCACCCTATACTATAATCACTGGAGCTTGGTAGGGATTACCCTCGTACGCGAGTAGGAGGAAGTGATCGTGATTTTACCAAGTTTGCTATGGACCACACCACATTAGACCATAGCAAACTATGCCATTCCAAGCCATATAAAACAATATCATGTCATGGGAAGTCAGTAGAAATTCTGAGCAGAAATTGGCTCTTTATTAAGTTTGATTTTTCAGTTTAATTATATATATAATTCAAGGGGTGCTAACATTCGGAGTGCTGCACTTATAATAAACTATTTTTTTAATAACGCCGCAATTCAAGCAACATATATCTAAATAAAAAGTGTATTAACTGCGTATAGAACGCAAAATAAGTCGAGTCGAACCGTCGTGAAGCTCACACTGACTATGAGGCATACGAATATCGTCATACCTCAGTTGTTGTTTTTTATTACCGGTTTGGGGTTCATCATCTTTTTAGAAATTAGGCCAATTGAGCTCCACTGCCGTCCAAGTATAAGCAGCCCAGAATAGTCCTTTAAAAAAGTTTTCTATCAAGTAATATCAGCTTGTACATATGTGTCTGT
>VCRD01009765.1:2953-13905 GCA_006783055.1 Trinorchestia longiramus | reverse complement strand
ATTGTGTGCTGGACAGTGAGTGTATTGTATGCTGGATGGTGAGTGTATTGTATGCTGAACGGTGGGTGTATTGTGTGCTGGACGGTGGGTGTATTGTGTGCTGGATGGTGGGTGTATTGTGTGCTGGATGGTGAGTGTATTAAGTTCAATTCTTGCCAGGCTGCTGCTTTCTGTGTTTGTTAGTGAACTCTGATTTTAATTTTAATTTCTTACTTGATTTGAATGTGCTGATACATGCATGTCCCACAGACATTTACAGTAGCTTATGAGACTGTATTTGTCCCATACATGCATTGTTGTACACTAAACCTAACATTTGCACGTGCAACCAACAATGAGTAGATCATTATTTTGATTTCAGTAAACTTATTTTTATGTGTGTACTTAAACCGAAAATCTCATGTTTTTATGTATAAATTAAGAAAGCGAATGTTGACTTCAGATAAGTAAAGCAGTTGTATGGAATTTTTTCTTTTTATTGCGTTTTGTAATCTTCAATTTTTTTTGGTATTCTGTCTGCTTCTTGGCTAACACTATAAGGACTGAGGGTGTTAATCTAAACCACTGTCAACCTAAACTACGGAAAATCAAACAAGCGGTAAGAATACACGATGTGTTTAAAGTTGTTTATTTAGGATTCTGAAATGCGTCAATTGACGCCCTGTGTATTTTTATTGTTAAATTACCCTTCGAATATTTCAGTATCCCTGCGTGTGTCGAGCTTCCTGCTGGTGCTACACCTGCCTTATATCCTCAAGCTGCAATCCTTCTTCCTGGATAACCTCAACCCCGATGTAGGCGCTGAAGAAGGAGGTGCTGGTATGGTGGGCACCATGAAGGCTTCCCAGCCTGGTCCCACTCCCACAGCCGGCCTGCAGCGACCGCCCAGTGCTCACACGGGCGGCGTAAAGACAAAGCCTAGTGTCAAGGTAGAGCTCTGTGTGTACTGCTAAACACTACAGTAACGTGTGTGTGTGTAGTGTATAGTGTATGGACGTATAGTGTATGTATGTATAGTGTAAGAGTGTACAGTGTTTGTATGTATAGTGTAAGAGTGTACAGTGTATGTATGTATAGTGTAAGAGTGTACAGTGTATGTATGTATAGTGTAAGAGTGTACAGTGTATGTATGTATAGTGTAAGAGTGTACACTATACCTCACTTGACTACTGTAGTATCAGACTTATAGTGTGCGTATGCATTGTATGTCTGTGCTTATATGTATAGCATGTATGCGTATGTAGAGTACATAGTTGTATTACATGCACTGTAGTTGTATTTCATTATACATCACGCAATGTGTGATGCAATACAAGATGTAACTTATATTATAATAATTGTGGTCATTTTTCTCGTTACAGCGCAGTGTGAGCAAGGTGCCGGGTGGCGGTGGCGGTGCGGATGGCCTTATCAAGGTGTCTGTGACACTCGAGCAGCCAGACATTGCTATCGTGCACGACATCTTTGATATCAACACTCCTGCCATATTCCTGCACGTGAGTTGTACCCTGTAATGAACTGAACTCTTCTGCGCTAACTTTCAGTGAAATGGTCGTTATGTTGAGTGTCTCCGGAGAGTTTGCGTGGGGGGTTATGAGTGGTTCTTGTTGTCATGGTTACGACTGTGAGATGAGAACAGTGGGAAGAAGAAAAGATGTAAGTCTGTAAACATCTCAAAGATGTAGGTCTTGGGTTTCTTAATCGTGATGCATGAACCATCAGGGGGTACGTTATTATGTCCCAAGGGAGTTGTGAGACGCTTCTGAAAGTCAAAATTGCATAGAGTCGCGGTGGAAGAAACAACAGCCTCTAGCTCTAACAACTACCATCATAATCAGTTGGAGGTTCGTGGAGACCTCTAACACCTCCAGGAGGTTTGTGAAAACCTTCGACTTCCAAAGAGGGTTTGTGGAGATCTCTGACATTAACAGAGAGTTCGTGGAAACTATTGACATCCACCGGGGGTTCGTGGAAACTATTGACATCCACCGGGGGTTCGTGGAAACTATTGACATCCACCGGGGGTTCGTGGAAACTATTGACATCCACCGGGGGTTCGTGGAAACCATTGACATCCACCGGGAGTTCGTGGAAACTATTGACATCCACCGGGAGTTCGTGGAAACTATTGACATCCACCGGGGATTCGTGGAAACCATTAACATCCACCGGAGGTTCGTGGAAACTATTGACATCCACAATGAGGTTCATCGGGAGGATAAAGTCAGGGAGCCTCTAGTATTTGCCAACAACCAGAATGCGTGTTTGAATGATGAATTCATACTGCAGGTATGGGGAGGATTTCAAATGTGAGTATGAGAACTGCCTCTAAATTGCATCAGATATCCCCTATGAGAACTGTTTGTCATGGACGTCGTATGAGGTTTAGCTCTCTGTCACTATAACCCAAGTTGTTCTGTTCTTGATCTCGTGGTTTCTGTGACTCCAGTTGTAGCCGTTTTATTTGATTTTTTTTAACTTGTAACCGATCTTTTCGTCTCTATAACTCCAGTTGTTCTCGGTATCGTAGAAGGTACAACTCCAGTTAGCCTGTGCACCTCTAGTTATCCTGTGCACCTCTAGTTATCCAGCACAACTTCAGTAAACTTGTACACCCTCAGTTATCAGTTATCCTGTACCCCTCCAGTTATCCTGTACCCCTCCAGTTACCCTGTACTCCTGCAATTACCCTGTACACGTGCAATTACCCTGTACACGTGCAATTACCCTGTACACGTGCAATTACCCTGTACACGTGCAATTACCCTGTACACCTGCAATTATCCTGTACACCTGCAATTACCCTGTACACCTGCAATTACCCTGTACACCTGCAATTACCCTGTACACCTGCAATTACCCTGTACACGTGCAATTACCCTGCACACGTCAGGGGGCGATCACGAGTAAGGTGATGCTGTGTGAGGAGCAGCGTAACGTGCGTGCTGCATTGGAGGGGCTGCAGCTCTACACCTGCGTCTACAACAGCGAGAAGAGGGAGGCATCTACGTCACAGGCAAGTGTGGGGCCCTGTGGACCAGCCCACTTTTCTACTTGCCTACTCTTCTACCTATCTTCTTTCTTAATTGCCTATTTTCTTACCTACCTAATTTCCTATTCGCCTATTTTTTATTTCCCTACTTTCTTACTTGCCTACTTTTTATTTCCCTACTTTCTTACTCACCTACTTTCCTATTTTCCTACTTTTTTACTTGTATATATTTCTGCTTGCCTACTTCTGTAAATTTTTAGTTATATATTGTACTATTTCTATAATTCTGTATATTGTTATATTGCTTCTTGTTTACATCATGATAGTGGCTATCATGTGACGTGTGTATTTTGTACTGGTGTATATTGTGACGTGTGTCTTGTGTACTGGTGTGTGTTGAAATGTAGTCTTTTTGGTACGGTACAAGCACACCTGACTAGTGCAGACATGTGCAGGCCCGCCTGAGTAGTTTGCCTGAACATGTGTGTCTGACAGTACGAGTGCGCTGTGTAGTGAACACATTCATGTGTTGTACTGCGAGCATTGTGCTGGTGTATGGCATCTCTTCGAGGTCACAGCGACCGCCCTGTTATGTGTGTACGACCAGGAACCTGACGGTGTGTGTTTGTGCTGACATGTGTGCTGACTAACACTGTCTACTGTGTGCTGACAACACCGCTGACATGTGTGCTGACTAACACTGTCTACTGTGTGCTGACAACACTGTCTACTGTGTGCTGACAACACCGCTGACTGTGTGCTGACACTAGGTGGTGAGCGAGTGCTACATGGAGGTGGTGGACAGTGCGACTGCCAACCACGCCGACAGCATTCAGGTCAAGCTGGGGGAAGTCGACTTCAGGTGTACCCCAGGTACTGTACTTTACGTTCCAGGTACTGTACTTTGCGTTCCAGGTACTGTACCTTGCGTTCCAGGTACTGTACCTTGCGTTCCAGGTACTGTACCTTGCGTTCCAGGTACTGTACCTTGCGTTCCAGGTACTGTACCTTGCGTTCCAGGTACTGTACCTTCCGTTCCAGGTACTGTACTTTACGTTCCAGGTACTGTACCCTGCTGCAGTTGTGTTGAGCGTCTCATGCACCAGTTTGTCCTAATTTGTTAGTGTAGTGCTGTTGCTGAAATACTTGTGTGTCATTGGTACCACTGGCCACCTCTGTAACATGTCCCCTTTATATTGGTACCCCTTATACCTCTGTAACATGTCCCCTTTATATTGGTACCACTTATACCTCTGTAACATGTCCCCTTTATATTGGTACCACTTATACCTCTGTAACATGTCCCCTTTATATTGGTACCACTTATACCTCTGTAACATGTCCCCTTTATATTGGTACCACTTATACCTCTGTAACATGTCCGCTTTATATTGGTACCACTTATACCTCTGTAACACGTCCCCTGTATATTGGTACCACTGGCCACCTCTGTAACATGTCTCCTCTACATTCTTCTAGCCTTTCTCCAAATTTTCCTTCTTATACATTTATCTTAATGTTGATATAGTGGAAGCTTGGTTAACGAGCTCGCTTTTTCATACTAAACAATGTTTCACATTTATGAGCCTCTATATTGCTCTATTAACGAGTGCGTTCAGGGCTTGTAAAATACAATAAAATACTGTAGAGTAGTATGAAAAAACTAGCTCGTTAACCGAGCTTCTACTAGACGTATCTGTGCTTCGTAAGCATGGCGGCTGAAATTCCTCTCATTTGCCCTGGTGATGCCCTAGTGCGATCTTTGTTGAGGTGTGCAAATTATTTGACTCAACCCAGAAACTTGTGCGACAAACAACTTCTTGCTCATAAAAAATTATTTATCCTTAGAACACGCACGATTTCGATTTACGTAATACTTTGTATGGTACTTTTTGCAATTAATAATCGGTTTAACACGTTTTAGCCTGATTATCAATGATATACAGGTATTTGTGATGACTTCCTCCATGTGCAAAATCTGTGTGAGCTCTTCCATGAGTTTGACACTGGTTGTAATCGTTTTCTCTTCACGATGGGCTACAAATTCTAAATAGCGGTTGGTATTTGGTCTGTTCTCTGGCCCAGGGAACACTTCAATGCCACAACCAGCTAGATAGTCCATGACTAATCTTGCTTTGTGGTAAGGCATCAATTTCAAAATAGTTTCCATCATCAAAAGTTGGAAAATGGTGCTAGGGCAATAAAACTTGACAGAAATTCTTCCTGTGACGCGCAAGACACACTGTATAAGTTTCATACAATTCGTGTGGATAGAAGCTAAGATATTATCACTTCGGAAAATTTACGCACAGGCATTTGGGCAGAAAAATCACAAAAAAATCTATGGTAAAATTAATTACTTTTTTAACGTTCAATTTAGATAATATTTAGCTCACTAGCGGTTTTATATTAAAATTTGCATTTCGGTGGCACAATAAATTTTCTTTAGCTACCGATATTACTTATAGCAGGGGATATAATATATAATATTTTTTATAGCATGTTTATTCATACAATCAACCAGGTATGATGAAGCTTGTATTGTATTTAGGAAGCCTTGTGACAACTTTCCAAGCATCTTGGATGCAGGCCTTCGTCAAATTTCCGACACATGAATGATGTTCTGCCTCTGCAATGTCTGGACACTTTTTCCTGTTCGCACTGTACAATCCAGTGATTCTTACCCTCAGATCTTGCAATGTCTGTCAGCCGTGAAGTTACCTTTTTCCCTTGAATATTGCACTGGCCGTAATATTTACAGTAAAAAATAGTCAGGGCTTCTATGAATTCATAGAGTCATTGAAGTACCTTTCTTTTTGATTAGTTGATACGAGTTGTTCACTGTAACAGATAGCATGTGCAAAAATATTGGCCACCACCATTTTCTTTGACGCATTCTCAGCCTGTATGTGCTCACAGCCTGGTCCATCACATCGACGTAGCCCATGTGAGAGTTATAGAGTTGAATGCAGGTTGGCTGGGGAACTGCTAAATATTTTTTTAGCACTTCGATCATATCTTTTTGCAGACTTCATTGTTGTTGAATCAAAATTTGAGACTATAGTTACTTCTTTATTATCATTCCGTTTCATCACTAAAATGTCGCTCATTCTGTAGTCAACAGCTCCTCGTGGTTCATTTTTCAAAAAAATTTCCATGGTTTGGGGCATTTATCAGTTCTATTATCCCTGCAGGTTCTCGAAGCAAGATATCCACGCAACATCATTTCTCCCATTAGGGGAATGCTGGTAAAATTTGTTGGTCAAAGAATAGTTTAAATAAATCGTGCGGATTTTCTGCTGCTATAGCTTCAGCAGATGGTGATGTTGGGCTGAATGTTTGTGAGTTAGGATTTCTTGGTTTTTCTTTAGCCACACCCTTCTTGTTTTTTTTTCTAGTTTTGGAAGTGAGATTCTCTTCCATTCCATCACCCCCTCTTCATTTTGTTCAGCATGAACGGGAGCTTGAAGGAGAAGTCGGCTGAATCGTTCAGAATTTCTTTCAGCTTTTTCATTTGACTTATTCACAGAGAGCTGGGTTATTTACTTCTGGGAAACCCATATAAACAACTCCGTTGTCTTCGAGGTCCTCCAACAAACTTACTTCATCCGTATTCACTCTGGGAAAAAATTTCTATGAATATAGACAAGTAAAAGTAAACTATGTAAACTATTCTACTATGGCTAAAAGGTTGAGTAATCAATGGATAATACTAAAAATATTTGTAAGAATAAATGCATGTGTAATGATATGGGGAGAATAGACATACACTTACGCCACCTGATCTGTGGTGTAGTAGTGTGGACTGACAAGCCGTAGTGCCTGAGCTCAGAATTTTCGACGTGGCTAATTTGAATGGAAAATTTTCACTCTTTGAAATTTTGGCCGTAAACCATAATCAAACTAGTAAAAGAGTTTTTTAGCAATACTTTTACGACACAAAGGGAAAAAACGATGTTCATACACTATGAAATAACATATAATACTCCATGCGAAATCAAACGGCCAATATCTTGAATGTACTGCTTGTATACATCGACACACAGGGTCGAGACGCGTTCATAACGCATTTTAAACCTACATCAGACTCCATCGTACACATGGACATGAATGTGTTGTTATGAAACTTCAATCTAAAATAAACATTGCTATTTTAATGAGTAGAAAAATCTACGCACCGGCACTAATGGGTTAATAAGCTTTGTGACATCCTTACCTCGAGTACACGTTGCAGACACGATCGAGCTTGTGGCGTGCGTGCTGCAGTCGCTGGGCCGTCTGGACGACGGGGCCTCCCCCAGCAAAGAGGGGATGGACACTCCAGTTGGGCCCGAGGACTTGTCCCAGGTGTGGCTACCCAGACCAGCGGACTTGTCCCTGCTTCCGGCTCTCAACATAGGTCAGTCCCAGCACTAACTGCTAGAAGCTCTCAGCCTTCCTAGCATTTCGTCCCTGCTTAGTAGCTGCGGAAGTGGAACGCTAACCAGCGATCAAAGTTTACACATTGTCTCTCACTTTGTGTGTGCTGCTTAATAACTTGTTATTCATTAACTTCATATATATTTTTTAACATATTTGTGTACGTTATTCACAAATTTCATGTATGTTCGTTACTAAATATATTAGGGTGTCCCGAGATCATAGATGAAGCAATGAAACATTTTTTCACTTGCTCGTGTTTTGCTTCTGTTTACACTTGCTTAAGAAGAGGCCTGTGAAATGCGATGAAATTCCGGATATATGTGTTCTGGGGTCTCGATAAACTGGACAATATTATAATAACCTTCAAATATTAGAACAATCCACATTTTTTAGAAAGAAACTTATAAGTAAATCAAAACCGACACTTCTCATTGTTTTTATTCAGAAAGCCTTTTTTCGAATGATCCCGTTTTTTGCCGTCCCACAAGTTTCCGATACTGGTGGACTAACTGGAGGAGGTACATGCTCGTACTTCTCCTGTGCGGCTGACTTCGTGGAGTCCAGGTAGCGCTGAACTAGGGTGATGCCTCTGTCCATGACATCGTTGATTACCGGAGGCTAAGCGCCCGTTTCTGAGCGTCCTTGAATTGGTTGTCCTACTCCCACAATGCCTGGTCCTTTACCAGGAAGCCCGTTCGTGTTGAGTTTTTGAAAGGACAGTATCTTCGAAGTGATGAAGGAAGAGAGGGAAGTAGACATCGTCATCGTTTTCCTCACCAATTGCTTCAGTTCCTTCTTCAAGGCGGGATTGTCCAATACCTAAACCATTTGTTTCTTCTCCTCTACATCAATCCTTGATTTAATTAAGGTCAATTACTTGTTTGTCCTCGAAAGTGCATGACACTTAGAGTCGTAGTTCTTGTTCTGCTGCCTTGGCAACGGTTTGGTAGGAGTATGTTTTCAGGTTCTCGAGGAAGAGCACGTCATTTAATGGAGCTTTCACAGAAGTCTGTGCCTCATGCCATCGCTTGCAGTATACCAGAGCAACAAGGAGGACACCTGCTACATACCGGCCTTCTTTTAATCAGTCAGCGGCAGCTGAAATATCAGCATCTGAAGCTTGAGGCAGTCGATGGAGAGTTCCAGGAGCTCTCCAGTGTTATTGGTATCAAAGAACTCTCGGTGGTCCTCAGATGTTTCTACCATCTCTCTCTGCATTGAATCGTTTGAAGACTCCAATGTCAGGACCAGAGGAAGAGCCTAGGTTGGCGACTTCTAAAACACATTTGAGGATGATCTCGTGGACATAGTGACTAGTTCTACTCGATTTAAATGCATGCACGTTAAACCATACCAGTGTTCGAAGCTGTGGTGTGGACACAGAAGGCGATGATCGTGTTCCTAACGCCTGCTTCGTCCACCTTCAATACCACTGCAGCCACGTTTTTGCTAGTGGAATCTGAGTTTGCTGGAACCTAAAGAAGGAACTTGGCGTTACGTTCCCATGTGAGCAGAGCGACAATGCAATCATCCGTATCGTCAGTGAGAGATGGGAGGAGTTATCCATCCCAATGCAGGACCGACCTCTCAGGTATCTCCTGGTTCCGCAGTTCCTCGATCTTCTGGGCGGCCTGCTTCCTGCCTGCAATTCGTTCTTGATGGACCGTGCTCTTTGAGATGACCATACTTCCAATGTCTATTCCAAGAACTTCAGTGCTAGCTGTGAACGTTGAAGCTCGTCACACCGACAACTTCTCTCGATCGTAAGTTGAAATTATGTTAGATCCTTCACGGAGTTCTGTGGTGACTCTGAGTTTTTTTCTCGGGGTTTAGATTCCACGAGCTGATGATGACGTCGTCGCATGACCGTTGCTGCTGCTGCTTTGGTTCGGAATTTCCACCCTTTCAGTCAGCCTGGCAATGTAGCTGTCTTCACGTTCCCGGCGCCGCTTGAGTATAGTTTCGCAGTCAACCTGCTTCTTCTCCTTCTTCTCTGTCACGAGATCAATTCTAGTAAAGAATGATTCCCCATTATCTTCTCTCTGACGACGTAGGAACTCCTTGTCCTCGTTCTTCACGTCTGCCCGTTGGGGAGAGGAATATCCGATGTCGAAGATTTATTAGAGATGTCCCTTGAAATCTCTGTCTTTGTTCGTTTTGATTTCATTGTTCGCTTCTACCAGCTTTGGCTGCTTCGTGCAGTGTGCGCTACTGTAGCTGTCGAAATCCTGGTGCGTGACCAGAAGGGGAAAACCTCTACCACCCTCGTCTTCCTGCTGCCTCCCCCTGTCCTCCACGCCTGCTGGTGGTGGTAGTAGTGGAGGAGAACCTGTCCCTTCGATGGTAGCTGGGCTTTGCTTATTTCCTCGATTGAAGCGTTGTGAATCAGATAAAGATTACTAGCGGCTAATGTTCTCATGTTTATAACTTCCGGAAGAAAAAGAAATGTAGAAAAATCGTAAATTTCGAGTCACCTTACCTAAATGTTTACTATGTCGGGACTCCAGAAGCAATGCTGTTTTGCTATGAGAAAATCGGAATAACGCACGAGCGTACAATATTTCCAAACTTGTGCATTTTGGGACACCCTAAAAGATATAAATGGGATGTACTAACTTTAAGTTATTTACTAACCTTATGTATGTTATCAACTAATTTCATGTCTTATTCATTAACTTTATATATGTTATTAACTAACTTCATGTCTGTTATTCACTAAACAACATGTATTGTGTGTAGCTCTTGTGGGGGACTTCATATATTTAGCACAGGGCATCACCTTACATATATGTATTGCATGGTTAGGTACGTTTTAAGCGACGTGACTCTCACGCCATATTTTTATGTGCAATAATTATGACAACATTTGCAACCTTGACTGATTCTACCTAAATCTGTGCATACATTGATGGTGTTCATGAGGGATGGAACGTAGATAGCGTGAACGTAGAACGCTTGATCGTAGAGCACTTGATCGTAGAGAACTGGAACGTAGAGAACTTGAGCGTAAAGAGCTTGAACATCAAGCTAGAGCATAGAGTAATTGAATACTTCCTATAGTCAGTGGGTCCTAAGCGTCTTATACTGTGGGAAAATTGAAGGTTTTGCGTTCGGCCTGTCATTTCGGTTATATCCTTTCGTCATGAGAAACATATGGTGAGTACCGTAGAACATTTTAGCTCGAACTTGTGAGGTACTTGGGAGGAGACTTCAGCTACGACCGTTTACTCAAATCGCTGAAGGTGTCTGTAAATGGTCAGACTGTGGAAACAAGGTGAAGTGCTTGCGTCGTGATATCTGCTGTGCATACGCTAAATTTCATGTTGCTGCTGCTACTTTTGAAGCTTAGACAGGTAGTTCCGCTATGAAGAGCATCAGTTTCGGTGGCTCCTTATTCTAGTGTCAGCTAGCGAGGCACTGTACATTGCAGTTTTCAGGAGCGTCTTCTTGTGAGAAGACTTGCGTAAAGAGAATGAATTCCGTATTCTTCACCTCCACCGTCAGCAATTGTGGTTTTCGGGATTTTTAGGACACCATT
>VCRD01009763.1:0-10376 GCA_006783055.1 Trinorchestia longiramus | reverse complement strand
CTGAATTTCAGGAAGTTCAGCACCGGCTCCTGAATTTCAGGAAGTTCAGCTCCGAGTCCTGAATTTCAGGAAGTTCAGCACCGGCTCCTGAATTTCAGGAAGTTCAGCTCCGAGTCCTGAATTTCAGGAAGTTCAGCTCCGACTCGGACACTTAAGCAGCAATGTTTGCCCAACTACAACTGTACAGCGCTAGTAGCCAGG
The DNA here is from genome assembly GCA_006783055.1 of Trinorchestia longiramus. Taxonomy (NCBI): domain Eukaryota; kingdom Metazoa; phylum Arthropoda; class Malacostraca; order Amphipoda; family Talitridae; genus Trinorchestia; species Trinorchestia longiramus. The sequence continues at coordinate 10,175 of VCRD01009763.1, read as the reverse complement.
CAGGAGGTATGTAAAGCTTCGTTAAAGTAATCACTGTGAGCAATAGTGTAATTTTATGCCCATAATTGCAATTAATTATTACGAAAGCTTTAGTTCCAACAACAACAAAAATGAAAAACTCAGAATTTGCATTGGTGCACAGCATCAGAAGGAAGATTTTCAGTTTGTGTGATAAGAAGCAAACACTCGAAGAGCTGGGCCCTCTGTTGGAGAGCGTCTTCTTTACTTCATTTTATAGTCAAGTCAAAATGACCTCTTATCTCCAGAACATATTTAGTTTTCCCCAAAGACGCACCTCTTTTGAGCACAAATCTCTAAGTTCATCTGGATGCAAACTCCCTAGTCTTACTTAATGGCAGTTAACTGACGCGTGAAGACTTCAAATTATCTCGTATAACACGGAAGCTTTAGAGCAGCAGTAGTTCCCAAGCTTTACCGGGTCTGCTGACCTATGACGACCCATTTTGGAACAAATAATCGATCCATGCTCCCATTCCTTCAAATAACTCTGTTCCTTTGCACTTCAAAAACTCGTTTATGATGGAACGCTATTCCGCAAAACACAGACACACAAATGTATGTATCAGGTGAATTCATAAATAATTGAAAATAGGGTCGTGACTCCAAACGGAGTCGCGACCCACAGGTTGGGAAACACTGCTTTAGAAGAACAACGCGTTATTAAGAAACAAAAATGCTTTAGTAAGTAACAGAGAAACAAGAACTGAGGGAAGGAGTCACCTATGACGATGTAGCCAACGACCGTAAACTGATTAGTTAACACTTCAAATTATCCCGTAGAACAAAGGCTATGCAGAAACTCTGCGTAAGTAACAGAAATAAAGGCTATACAGAAACTCTGCGTAAGTAACAGAAATGAAGGCTATAGAAAAACTCCGCGTGAGTAAAAGACAAAGGCTTTGTAGAAACTCCGCTAAGGTAACAGACAAAATGTCTTCAGTAAGTGAGAGAGAAGTGAGAGGAAAGTCATAAAAGTTACCTGTGACGATGTAGTCAGCGGTGCCAGTCCTGCCCATGAGGTTGAGGGCGACAGCGGAGAACTGCCCTGACCCACCACCGGGCATGAAGAGAATACGGTAGTTGGCAGGGATCTTCCTGCACCACAGCAAGTTTTGACCATCACAATCCTGCACGCCACATGGCGCCACACACCTTAGTGTCAAATGGCATCACACACCTTAGTGTCAAATGGCACCACACACCTTAGTGTCAAATGGCATCACACACCTTAGTGTCAAATGGCACCACACATCTTAGTGTCAAATGGCACCACACACCTTACTGCCCCATGGCACCACTCAGCGTAGTACCACATGGCACCACTCAGCGTAGTACCACATGGCACCACTCACCGTAGTGCCACATGGCACCACTCACCGTAGTGCCACATGGCACCACTCACCGTAGTGCCACATGGCACCACTCACCGTAGTGCCACATGGCACCACTCACCGTAGTGCCACATGGCACCACTCACCGTAGTGCCACATGGCACCACTCACCGTAGTGCCACATGGCACCACTCGCCTTAGTGCCACATGGCACCACTCGCCTTAGTACCACATGGCACCACTCACCTTAGTGTTACATGGCACCACTCACCTTAGTGCCCCATGGCACCACTCACCTTACTGCCCCATGGCACCACTCACCTTAGTGCACATGGCGCCACACACCTTAAAAATAAACCTAAGAACTCAAGTTTTTAACACGTTTGTTGCGATGCGACCCACCAGTGGGTCACTTAGGTTAGGTTCTGTAATTTTTTCAGATCCTTCTAGTGACTATGCGTACAAAGTGAAGTTTTACACCAATCAGGCAATCGCAACAAACGTTAAGAAATAGACAAACTAGTTTTCACACTTCCAGAAGTGAGGTACTCGAGTAATCTAAAAAAGTTCTCAAGTTGAGGCACTTGAAGAACGTACCGCTATGTCAAGAACACAGCTCGCTCTGTAGAACATTTACGTTCAAAGAAATATGACCCATAGATTACCAAAAATCACATACAAGCAGAAACAAAAATTAAATAAAAGCGCAAACAATGCATCATGTAACTGTTAAAAAGCTTAATGTCAGGAACCACTGACAGCAGGTCGCTGGCGCTGGCCTTGGCACGCTGCAGGATGTCAGCAAAGGCAGGGGAGCGATGGCTGATTTCGAGGACCCCCACGCCTGTGGACCCGTAGCTGACTACGTCACGTGACACTTGCTCCAATACCTGCCGGAGTACAAGTCCAGTAGTGTAAGCGTGCAGTACACCTGCAAACACTTGCATTACATCTGTGAACATATAAATTACTCAAGTGTAACGCTAGCTGATTCTTCAACAAGGAAACCTTCTATCGAACTCATCTCCCTTCACAGTATAACCATGAGGCTTCATTAGATGCTGCAGTAGCATGAGAGTTCCAGATGTCCAGCTCACAGAACAACGGGAACAGCTACTATTCTGCTCCTGTGTACAATATGCTCGCCCCAAAATACAAGTATGCCTACCAGAAAACAAACTCCTGACTTTCGTCCCCAAAACCACTCTATCCAAGCGCGACCACCACCGGAACAAGCACAGGACCACCGTTAACAAAAATCCTAACGCTCGTTTCCACAGGCTGACCATCAACCAACAACCTCATAGCTTTAATGACGTCCCGGTCCCGATAGTTACCTTAGATTTTGTGGAAGTTACTGCCCAGTTCACACTAGCGCTGGTCACCACACAATGTTAAAGTTAACTACTTTGCATCGTTCCATGAATTACGCAGTCTTAAATAATTTATGTAATTTCTTATTAATTTGTCTTCTTCCAACTCGAGTTTTACATACCTACATTGTGAAAACTAGTTTTGCAGTCCCAAAAAAATTATTTTAAACTTGAAAAAATGATACACAAAGCTAAACTAATAGTTTTTTTAGCCTTGTTTGTGTCTTATTAACCGCGATAATTATCACTAATCTTACACTTTACTGAACGTAATATCGTGTTTTGATGACCGCGCACCCGACATCACTCGCAAGATGACATAAACCCTGGATGTGGGATTCGGAGTAATGAATAAAGAAATGAAATAAAATATAGAATAAACTATTCGACCACACGCGCCCTGTTTGAGTGAGGAATGTTGCAGCATACACGGCCTCACACACGACCTTCGTGGCTGCACTCGTCTACTTGTTTGCTCCTTAGGCAGCTCTACAACAACTACACACAGGTAGACAACAGCAGCAATAGGGAGGTAGACAGCCCCCGCAGGTAGACAGCCACTACAGACAGGTAGACAACAGCAGCAACAGGAAGGTAGACAGCCACCGCAGGTAGACAGCCACTACACACAGGTAGACAACAGCAACAGGGAGGTAGACAGCCACCGCAGGTAGACAACCATAGACGGGTAGACAGTAGCAACGCCAGGCAGGTAGACCAACTACAGCAGCGAAGGCTGTGTGCTGCAACACCGCGCACTCAAACAAAACCCATTTAGTCAATTCACGTACGAGTTCATAAATTTATTTATTACTTTTGATGTCAGGACCAGCGTTTGTGTTACCTTGCAACCGTCGGGTGTGTCGGGGGAACCAAGATATCAACCATCATTGTTAAGTAAATTGAAGGAACGGGCGGTAAAATAAAGGTTTAATGGTCATTATCACAGCGAATAAGACACCAGCATAAAAAAAGGCTGCAAAACTTTTACAACATTTCTTCAAGTTTTAATTACTTTTTGGTAAAGCAAATTAATTTTTTACTTCACGAATGCGAAAAAAATTGAGTTTCAAGACGACAAATTAACTAGTGAACTTCTAAACTTATTTTAGATTGCTCAGTTCAGGGAACGAAAGAAAGTATTTAATTTTAACGCAGTGCCCATCGCTGTTGTGAACTGGGCAGGATCTTGCCCTGAAGAATCAAATCTTCCAACAAGAGCTCAAGGCTAATCATAAAAACAAAGTTCACGTCCCAAATGTTCATTTCAGACAACTTTGGAGAGCACCATTCCGTGATCCTGTATAGGCGGGGAGGGGGAGATATTTTCAGGTGTTTAGGTCAATGTTAGACAAACTCAAATTTGCGCGGCCTTCAATTCTAATAGCAACGAAAATGAACATAAATTCTAGTTCAATGAGTGACAAGTGCATTCATTCCTCATGAAAACATTGATCTTACGGTGACATTTCATCGCGTTGCTGCTTACCTCATTGGGTATTTTTGATGGTCCACCAGAGAAATAACTGAAGGGAAATTCCATATTTAGAACAGCAAACAACTATTTCACAGATACCGTAATTTTTAACAGAAGACACGTAATCTTAACCTTCTCTTTAGCACGCTAACGTGACACTGACGTCTGGCAGCTGTGCTGCACACTTGCTGCGGTCATTGAACAAAATGACAGGAACCCAACGAGCCACACCTTTTTACCCTAAAACGTATATTGAATTGTCCGAGAGCGTTGGAATTTTGAAGTTCATGGTTATAAACACTGAAAGAAATTAACTATTCATTTTAAAACTTTTGTTGAACCAAGAATTTTACTATTTGCCTGTAATAAAAAATTTTTCGTGTCATGGAAGTAGCTGAATTAAAATTATTGTACAGTATTAGCAATGTGATTTATATAAAACACTTTGCATGGGTCTCTAAAATATTTAATGCTAGATAAAGAATGAAACCGTTTTCTCTCAGTTTTCTTCTTAGAACTTAACTTATAGAATATATGGTAATTTAGAGCAGCCTATCATCCATCAAAGGCGCTTTTACCACAAAAGAAATCTTCTACTATTTTAAAATAAGGGTAGCATTAAATGAACTGATGACTACATCTTAAGATATGATCAGTACATGCGAGTTACAAGCAAATAGCTTATTAAGTAATGTTAGGCTGAGAATTTAACCTAGAGAAATATTTTTGAGCATGCAAAATTAAATGTTCTCCTTTAATACGTGTTTCGTACCATGATTAGAATTAATAGAATAACTGGTGTTTCAATTTCTGGGTGCAGTGGTTGCTTTACCCTATTTTAGGGTTTTGTATTCAAAATAAAAATACAACGAGGCCGCTTGTTCAAGGTAGAAATTCCAAGGAAAGAAATTCTGGACGACTCGGATATCAGGGATAGGCAGAACCTACAAAATATTGTTCCTGAAAATCCTTGCTCAAAAAAATCCCAGAGAAAGTATTTAAATGCTATTTTTTCACATCTACTCTTTACGAATAACAAAATTATCCCATTAAATGTGATCTCTGAACCCATGCGACAGAATAAAATTCTGGAAATGTGGCAACACTAACCACGAATCCCAGATCACTCGATGGAACCGGTTTCTGCAGTTTATCTGCAGTTCTGCAATTTAGACTTTCAGACAGTAATGCATTGCCTCTCTGGGTTTCTAAGCTCCCCTCCATAGTATGACCTTGAAGGCTACCTACCTTTATTTAGACGAAGATGCCATCAATGAAATGCCCTGGACAACTTCCTCCTAGGGTGCCGTTGACGGATTAGACAGATCCCGATGTCTTGATTATTCGCTGAAGTATGTTGAACCTACGCCCCTCGGAGCCCCGGCTAGCTTCTTTTGGTTTGCCTCTGTCGCGTCAATGCCGGTTTCCACAACGTTCCTCTCTCACAGTCTACATATGAGCCTTTATAAACCTCTAAGACGACTTGCAGACACTTGTATCTATACTCCCTTCAAACAACAAACAACAAACAACTTTATTTCCAATCAAGCATACAGTACATAGACATTAGTACATTGGTTTTTCAAATTCTTAAGGTTAACATTCTTAGAGTAAGGATGATGGTGAGCTCCATGCGACGATCCTGGGATGTGTCCATGGGCTTACCGATAAGTGCGAGCTCACGGCGCGAAACGAGAAACAGCTCGTATTCATGGCCGGGTTTCGAACCCGCGGTCTTTCTGCCCGAAGCAGAGACCTGATACCTAACACACGCCGCAGACCACTCGACCACGGTGGCTTCATCAATCACATCGAGCGCCCCTGCGAGCCTTTACCTCAAGCCGCACCACAGTGATCGGGAACAATCGCAGGGAGGGTCATTGCTTGTCTTGAGATATAAAGATAAAGAATTGAAAATCGATGAAAGTACATGTACTGGATACTATATCAGAAATATCGTTTACTTAACTGCTGGAATATGTACGACAACTCGTATGTCGACTACAGCCACCGTAGTCGAGTGGTCTGCGGCCCGTGTTCTGTATCGGGTCTCTGCTTGTGCAGAAAGACTTCTGCGGGTTCGAAACCCGGCAATGAATACGAGCTGTTTCTCGTTTCACGCCGTGAGCTCGCACTTATCGGTAAGACCTCAACTCCCCGCCCATGGACACATCCCAGGATCGTCGCATGGAGCTCACCATCATCCTTACTCTAAGAATGTTAACCTTAAGAATTTGAAAAACCAATGTACTAAATGTCTATGTACTGTGTACTTGATTGGAAATAAAGATTGTTTGTTTTTTTGTTTATGTTGTCACACCAACTCGGAGTAAGGGTGTAAAATAGGACTAGAAGACGAGAACGGAGAGTTGAACATGTCAATCAAGAGATAAACTTTCAAAATTGAATCAATGGATGCAAATAGTTGTTGTACAGCGAATACACTTGGTTCTCTTACCCCTGACTCCCTTCACGCTACACATCGCTACGTTACATCACTAAACTACACATCGCTAAGCTACACGGCTGAGCGAGCGTCGGCGTTTTTCCTTCACAGGACTGGCATTGGAGTCCACACTTCGAGCCAGCTGCTAACAAGAGGACAACTGCAGAAGTTTAAGGCGAGTATTTTTGCTCATATCAGGACTTTTCTTTCATGCGAGCATACTGCTCTTAAAACAGCTCTTCTGCTCAGTGATCATGTTCTCACTCGCTTCTTGTAGCTGGCTTTCATGGCAATCGTCCGGCACGAACGTAGGTATAGAACCCTTCGACTGGTCTTTCAGTCAGCATACATATACATGTGTACACTCATACAACTATATACATGTATTCACATACATACATTTTAGTGTCAGTCTTTCCACATTCGGTGGCGAGAAAACTCATTTCTGTCGGTTACTTAACATTCCTTTACTCTTCAATGTTGAGTCAGTGATTGTAGCAAGTGGACAAAGTTATAAAACTACTTAATTCAAACATGGCAAGTTCTGGTGTACAACAGACGCAGCTTAAAACGTAAAGAGCGCGCATGCCCTAGAAAACATCCTTGGTGCAAGCAATGTAGCGACGATGGTCTTTGTTTTGGCTCAGTTTCTAATAAAAACAATACGCGTACATGAGATTAAACTCGTAATATTCCTTAACTAACAAAATGGTTTCCTGTTTGGAGTTGGACCATAATACTTCTAGGTATCCCTGGCCTAAAGGAACTTTTTCAGTCGTGACCAAAGTCTCCGGGTTGTGCAGGCTGAGCGCATGTGGCTCACCAGTAGAGGCAGTCTGATGGGGTAAATTTCTACTCCAGAAGTGCAGGGGTGAAGTTCTTCATATTTTCAAGCACTCAAAGTTCAGTCAAAAACGAATGTGAAAAGCAGACTATTCAGGTGCAGCTCGTCAGAACACAGTTGTGCAAGCACATCACACAAGTGCGACTTGGTGCAGTGAGTGGTGCAAGCACACCACACAAGTGGAGTGTGGTGGTGGGGTAGAAATTTGGAGCAAAACAAAGCCTCCAACTTTGATCGGTCACCCATCCATCAGGTATCAGCCAGACTCACCAAGGCCACGCGCCTCCAATGTTTCACATCGAAGTCGAAAAACAAGGGGAGTGAGTAGTGAAACAAGAGTTTCTAGATAAATCGTTTATTGCAGAGTTTAGTAAAGTGATTTAACGACTCGACTCGTACTTAATGAGAATCTGCAGAAAATAAGAGAGCTTTGCAGCGTCAGAAATCAGTAATTCTCAACAAATCACAAGTATTCAAATACCCGAAAGATCTCGAGAACCAAGTCAAAACAAAATTTGTTCAGAGGCATACATTAATAAGAAAAAGATTCTTCTCCAGTGCCAAATGCTCTCGTCAATGTAATTACTTAAGCAACATCTTTTAAACAGTGCAGAAAATTGGCACAGTTTACCCCATAAAAATGTATCCATAGAAACAGATAGCGTCAAGATTACTAACCTGAGAATAGAACAAAAATAAACAGACTTGGTATATGAAGAGTCTTAAGTTGAGACGGTAGCCTTCCAGAAATTATAAGAAGCAAATGAATTAAAATAAAGGTCGAAGAAAGAGAGGTTTAATAAGGTCTTGGAAGAGAAGAGAATCGCCTGACACAGAAACACTGAAAAAAAAACAGAAACACGAGATTGTGTTTAAGCAAAGATCCGTAGCAGTGATACGACAGCCGATAAAACGAAGAGAAATGTAAAGTAAAGAAAACGTGTAAATCTTAAAGTAAAATCCATGACTAATTCTTACACGCCAATGCTACCGAATCTGGTATGGGTAGGTCATAAAATTTCTCATTCAAGCCACAAGCTTACATCCCCACCGCTACAACCCCACTTTCCATCCTCACATCATCAAAAGAAAAACAAAGACATTTACTCGGCCTCTCTTCCCCCCTCTCCTCATAGGACGCAAGGGGTTACACCAGAGTTGTAGAAATATGGTAAATACAGAAATATTTAGTACACTTCGAACTGCAAGATAAATAACCAGCACGGATGTGATTCAGAGTAGTTAAGGTAGTTCTAAGTACAAAATGAGTTACAATAATTAACTTCAAATTATCGTTCAACGTCACTTCGTAAAAGAAAAATTTCCCATAAGAGAGTAGTTTTGATATAACAAGTAACTTGGGAAGAGTGGGATCGGCACTCCTTGGCACGAAGGCTAGCTATCACAATGTTCAGGTCCCTACACAAACAATCCAAGTCCTAATGTGTCCAAAATTGTTAAAACGAACTGTCAACAAATGTTCACAGAAAATGTCAACAAATGTTCAAACAACACGTCAAATGTTCAAACAAAGTGTTAAATGTTCAAACATAGTGTCAACAACTTCCAAAACGTCAAGGTTGCCCCAAAGACTAAGGACGGAAAAGGAACAACCTTCACTCAGGGTCCGGGAAGTTCTCCATCTCGTGACACAGCCACGGCAGCACGGAGATGACAGACTCTTCCTCCTGCTGCCCACACAGCGACTCCACCAGCGATGATAAGCCGTGCAGCACTTCCTGCAACACACATAACCTGCTGTACCATCCCCTCCTGCTGCTGTACCACCATCCCCTCCTGCTGCTGTACCACCATCCCCTCCTGCTGCTGTACCACCATCCCCTCCTGCTGCTGTACCACCATCCCCTCCTACTGCTGTACCACCATCCCTCCTGCTGCTGTACCATCCAACCAGACGAATATGAATAGTGCTACACTAGTACGACTGGTCAGCTGCACCAGCACCAGCACGACTAGTCAGCTGCACCAGCACCAGCACGACTGGTCAGCTGTAAGCTGAACACAAGCAGCTGCCTGTGTAAGCTGAACACGAGCGTGTAAAGTGAGAGGCATACGAGGTGATGATCTGAACAGTTCTCTCAATATGAAGTATAAAATATATTCTCTAAATTAGATTTGGAATAAACAAACGCTTTAATACATTCATATGAGCAAATTCAGAAGCATAAAACTTTTGAAAAATAAGGAAATGATTGTAACTTTAACTTTGGTGTTAAACTAGATAGTAATTCTCTTAGAAAACTGCATATTTTACTAGATTAGCGTACGGAATTGATGTCCAGAACACAGATCTACAGCAACATAGTCGTTTTTCTGATATTCTAAACAGATTGAAAGTGCGTTCATAAATTCTTATGCACTGGAGACGCTACTCGGGAAAAGTGATAATAAAGCTGTCAGTGGTGAAGAATATCGCGTGCCACGAGCGCCAACACCAAAGGATGTGCAGCAGTGAGAGGATTGGAGAGCAACGTGCAGAATTACAGTTAATGAGACAAAAGAGACGCTATTCTCGTTGAAGCGTAACTCAGCTGTGAGACACTGCCCACCTGTGAGATACTGCCCACCTGTGAGACACGGCCCACCTGTGAGACACGGCCCACCTGTGAGACACGGCCCACCTGTGAGACACGGCCCACCTGTGAGACACGACCCACCTGTG
>VCRD01009755.1:0-13943 GCA_006783055.1 Trinorchestia longiramus | reverse complement strand
CTACTAGATGAAAGCTGTCCCACAACATTCATTATCAGATTATGGTAGAGACAAATATTAAGCTGTGGGGCACTAAATCAGATACCTTAGCAAGCTTTAGAACCAAATGCTCATTACTATGTAAGTCAATTTTTCAAAATTTCTAACCTCACTAACCTTCACATATTTTCTTCTTCATTGGTGATGCTTTTTTTTTACATGTTCCCCTCTCAGAATTTTATAGTTATGCTGCATCTGCACCTTATCTGTGTGCAATTATTTATTATTATGGTCTTAAATCTTATATATTTCATAAAGTTATGTATTACAATCATTAATTCCTTCCATTTGTAACATAAAACAGAGAAAATGTTTTAAATATTCAAAACTACTGGTTGAAAAAAAATTACTTGCAATTACCAATAATGGTCATGATGCAGGTTTGGATAGAGCTATAGAAAATATGCCACACAATACAGAGAAAGTGTTGAAAAAATTCCAAGTCTCAAATTGTACTGCACATCTTAACATGCTCCATAATTTTTTTCTTATTTATAACTAAGCAACATTGATTCATGACATTTAACAATAACCTTCATAATTAGGAATAACAATGAACATAGCATTTATGTAGCCAAAGCTAAATCAATTTGACAATGCCTGAACAATGCCTTTGCATTCTGGGTTAAAAGATAGAAATATTTCTATAAATTTTCTTTTATTCCAATCAATCAACACTTTAAACAATAATCGGAATAATTTGTACTAGCTGTATTTTCTCTCTAATGAAGCACACCAATTTGAAGAGGCACATTACACATAGTAAAAAAAGTATGTTTTCTTGCTGAGAAGTCCCTATAATGCAGTAGCCTATATCCTACTTAGTTGTACTCCCTGGCTTTCATCACTTGCTTAACTGATGTGAAAAATTAAATCCTGTACTGTACAAGATAATTGCTTCAAGTATTAGGATACTAGCAAAACAAAATAAAGCAAAAAACTTATTAGGTAATCCTTCATTCAAAACTATTTAAGTTTTGAAATAATTCCGGATCATTTTTATAAAACTTAAATATTTTAGGACTGTCAATGCTAACTCTTTACTACCAGCAAATACAACTATCACTTGAGTTACTTCATGCAGATGAGCATGAAACTAAGCATTGGTTTATAAAGTTACTCTTGGCTGAGCAGCATGTAATGCCACACCATCAACATATCTAGCCCACACAAAATTCATACATAATATCTATTATATTTAGCTAACAAAATATGCAGCAAAAATTCTTGGAAATTAATAAAATTCGTTAGTGACTGATATCTGCAGTTGTTCCCTCAGACATGCGTGAAGCAGCTAAGACTTAGACATTCACGGAGTGAGGCGGACACACGTTCTCCTTCACTACACTAGCGGAATTTTTAAAATCTTGATAGCAGTCAGAATTTTACAGCTTTCAAAAGAATTTTAAATTGAGAATGAATATAACTTTAATCCTAATTTGCACACCCTAAGTAATGAAAAATAAATCAGTACTTGGAACTGGGACGTTATTTTTTTCTTAAATTATATTATTTCTAGTCTGGCATACACGTAAATTTCAAGAGGGTAGGATTTTCTTTTACAATGGTATCTTTTAAATCATGCATTTATGCAGTGCTGCAAGTTTTCTAAATTAGAGTGAAAATTTACTCTGACAGCTAAGGTAAAAGATTATTCTACTTTCTGAACACTCTACAGCCTGGATTAAGCAGTGAAAGCACTCCAGGAGCAGCGCACAAAAATAAGTAATAAAAAATATAATATATTTACACGGTGTTCCAAAACAATATACTGTTTGACTACTCATTTCATGGGGAGATTGAATTGTTATTTTGTGATATTCAATTTCATCAAATTTGCTCCTCTAATCCAACTCATTATATTTGCATCTAAGACTATCAATACCTAAATCAAAATATACATAAGACTAATGCACAGCCAAAAGCGGGAATAACATTTTTTGAGACACCCTTTACGTTATAACTAATTCAATACATAATTGAAATACACTCGCCGTAAAAATCGTCCGCAGCGCATCGTAACTGTAGTTTACCGATTTCAATTCATTATCAGCTAAAACTAAAGTATAACTGATCAGTTTTGATATTTCATACCTTGAATTGAAGAGAGGTGTCCAAACTTCGTTTAACCGACTTCAGGTAAGCACCTCTGCAATCTTCGACCATCAAGTCAATCATTTTATAGACGGAAGACTTGACAGCTTTCACTGGTTACCCGCTGTGTTGCCTACATATGTTGCTTATTCTCATACCCCAGCTTCATGAGTGGTAACATTATGCAAGACCGAACTTCAACAACTGCATGAAATCATAAGTAGCGGATGCTCAGCAGGCCTCTTGCGCACTCTCCTGCCTTCATCATAATGGTACATCTTACACTCATAACTCTTTCATTCTACCCACTTAATTTAACCTCGGTCAACTTCTCAAACACTTTTCCTCCCTTTTGTGATATCACGTTCACGCCCATTCCAACTTATTTTTTTAGCTCGTAAAGCTTCCATTATATTATTATACAACACTACCTTATCCCACCACGAGTTCAACCTACGCGAGTAGAATTTCTAGTTTTAATTACAAAATAATAGTTCCATGGGGTAAGTGATTTTTTCTCGTTCAATATCTCACATTACTTTTCCCGAATATTTAGTCATAACTATTATATTTGAAATCAATGTGTACATAAGAATCTCTAATACGTAATTTATACCGTATCGCTTCAGTTGCATTTCTGATGTATCCATTACTGGATTTCAGAGATGATTATTATGTCCAGCCATGCTAGTCCAGGCAACTTAGTCTACAGAGACGCATTTCATCAGAGTTACAAGGGAAGCCTTGCTAAGAAAGACAAGTTCTTACAAAAGAAAAGACTCGCCAGCTCTCTCACTTCAAACTAATCGAGTACATGAAGCATAACAAAGTTTTCAGAAAACAACTCCAGAAATCGATTTGCAATATGACCCTTCAGATAGCCTTGTCCCTCCCCATCCTGCAAACTTAAAGAGTTTTGCGCCAAGTCAAGAAAAATCAAATTTATTCTCGCTCAGTTCCAAATTCCAAGGAATACTTCTAAAGAAATGAAGCGCAACTAGCAACCCATATCTGTGAAATCATCAGTCAGTCAAATGGGCTCTCACAAGGATAATACATAAGCAAGAATAATCGTCAAAAGTTTCGTTTGGTGGTCGTATAACAAGAACATAAGACGGCTAGGCAACGGTTATAATTTCAGTCTCGACAAGTTTCCTATAAGCGTCAAAGCCTCCCTCGATGGAACGCACGGTGTTGTTGCCGCACAGCCACAGCTCCGTACACACCTGCCTGATAAGGCGCTCGTCGTGGGACACAAGCACCACACCACCCTGCCACAACCAAGGTGTCACATCAGAGTAAAATGATGTCAGTATAAACAGCTAATAGGAAATGACAAAATAGGATTACAAATTGTGCAATGCAGGAATACGGAAGAGTGTCTGTGATAACATCTCAGCCAGATACACCGTTTTACACGATAGCATAATACATACCAATTACCTACACCGGTAGACACTAAGTTCTACGTACTCGAGTAACTTTTCATGAACTTCGCAGTACAAGAGTACTTGTTCACGGTAAAAAACACCATAAAATATTAGATGCTAGCGTTGCGCTTTTATATTTTTAATTCTGTAACCCTCATGATCTATCACTTTGTTGCGAGTTGATATTTTAAGCCGGAGGAAATATCTTGGTAAACACCTTTTCAAACATGTCATTCAGAACTCGCGCATGATTCACAAAAAACACAGCTTGTGAGTTTTGCTAGACTTCAATGAACATCCGTGTGAGATTTTGCATTGGTATTATATCTTGCTAATATTAGAAACAAAGAAAACGCTACCAAAACTAATTCTTCATATAAGAAAACGTTTCAGGGTCCCCCTCCATCATTGCTTCGTATAACATTACGGATTAAAATAAGAAAATTTATAATCGAAGAAGTTGATTAGGACCTCGTTTCTCAACTTTCACAGAGGGAAGGCGATAAAAATAGAATGAAATGTTTACCAAATCTTGTAGGAGCAAGATGATTTAACTTACGATAAGATGAAGTTTAGCGAATGAATACTTTCAGCATACAGAGATAAACGAGCGGCATCTGATCAATGTGATGAAGGTAAACGTGCAAGGAAGGTGTGCCTGACGTCGGCAGAAGTATGGGTGCAGCGAGAAAACCATTACTGGAAGGTACACTAAGAGATGAGAGATGGGGACCATTCGGATGGGCGACTCCTAGTCACCTGAATATTTGACACGTCCTGGATGTAGGTTTCTACCCCGACTTCACTTTTAAGAAGTACACATGCGATGGAGAGAACAACACTGTGACCAGGCATAACAAACCAATGAAAATGACTCGTTTCTGCAGCTGGACTTGGTGATATGTTTATCCCAAACGATGCAAAGGTGCTCAAACAGACATCAAAGCTTCGGCTACCTCTTCGATGGCGCTGAGAAACACTACTCTTATAAATTGAGAGGTGGTCATAGAAATGACAGACTCCGACTGAGACTCACGTATGGGTTGGGACAGTTGCAACGCCCAATGAGGCTGCGGGCACTAATCCCACTGTTTGCTCATACGAAGAGAAGTCTTTTGAGTGAATAAAAGAACTTGAAAAATGAAGAGAATCAGTGAGAAAGAAAAAAGCTATAGAAAAAGTACAGTACTCGAGACCAAAAAAAAAACTCGAGATAAAAAAAGAGAGTACTTGAGACTAAGAAGTGAACTCAAAACAAAGAAAAGTACCTTGTAGAGTTTGATGGCTTCGCCCAGCGCCTCGATGGTCTCGATGTCCAAGTGGTTGGTGGGCTCGTCCAGGATGAGGAAGCTGGGGGACGCCGCAGCCATCGCAGCAAACGCCACGCGACTCTTCTGACCTCCTGAACACGTCGTATAATTATTGTTCAATAAAATAACAATGGTTTGAGGATTATACACGCATCAATGAGACAACGAAGGCCTCCTCTTGCACTGATGATACCTGTTGTGCTGAAGAGAAGAATTGCACGTATCTCTACATGCTACCAAATGCAGCGCATGAAAATCGATCAGACATTAACTTATAATAAGAATTTATTTCACAAGGGCTGACAAATGTGTGGTGATGTCATTGACATGAAATTGAGCTTCGGTTTATGAAGTGGTATCGGACAGGCGAAGTTTCTGGCACCTAAGAAAGAATGATACATGTTGCAGCCTCCAGCACGCAGCTGCAGAACAACTCAATCACGTCATGCTTTCCAGTATCTCCGACTACCTCCTACACTTGACGTACATGGTACCCCATGAAAAACAGGCTATTTTTAAATTTACACCATGTATTTTACTTTACAAAGCAACTAAAAAATCAACTACCTCTTTTTCCTTAAATTCAGGATGGCGCAGCTATTGATGTTTCATTGCGAGGTGATTGTTCTTTCGAAGAAAGAAGGTCCAACTTGCGGGCTAAAAAATAATGGGGAGAAATTTTGCTTGAGTTGATTAGTTCGGTTACTAAAACTCAATTCATTGACGTTGTCTGTTAACCCATTCTTTCATGCTGTTACATGTAACACTTCAGAAAGTGTTATGTAACTTGTATCGATAGCATTTTGAAATATTTTATTTATATTCAAACAGTTTCTGGCATTACTAAGAGCCGGTGTGGTTCAGAGAAGTGTGAGGAGAGGATGTGTGGTGCTTTGTGAGCTGTTAAATTGCTACCATTTGACAGGGCAATATTTAAAATTCAGGAATAAAAGGACCACCACCAAATTTTTTTTCCGTTTCCAAGAAATGAAACTACTAAAATTTCCAGTTTTTTTGTAAAATATTCTGTAATTCCCGGAGCTTTAATCCACATGCAAGCCAGCGTATTGCAGGGAAACAACCACTGTCACTATATGAGGCCCTCACAGTGACGGTTCTGTCGATGCCTACCTTCTTTAGATGGAACACAGCCGTGTATTACTTCAGATGCTCGACAATCCTAAACACATCTTTTGAAAAACAACTAGAAAAATACAGAAAGTAAAGCAGACAGAACTTACCGGCAACCAATTTCAATAATTAAATTCTAATAGCCCAGTTTAAATTGTTTAATACGAATAGTTGAGCTACCTCAACAAGCAACAAAACTGTTGAGAAGAGCCTCCCTTGCACTGACCAGAGAGGCTGGCGAGCTGCTGGAGGGCGAGGTCTCCTGACACACCAAAGCGGCCGAGCTGACGGCGGTACTCCTCGACAGGCTTCCCAGGGAACCTCTGCTGTAGGAGAGTCACGCCTGACAGTCGCAGATCCAACTGGTCCACGTGGTGTTGTGAGAAGTAACCAATCCGCAATTGTCTGCACGTAGGCAACGATTATTTCATAAATGTACCAATACCACGACCTAGCAGTTACTAATATGACAGGAGGGTACTCACTCAAATCCTAGCATTTACTGATGAGGCTGGAGGGTACTCAAATAAGCTTAGTACGAGATGTACATTCGCTTTACATCAGTGCACGTGGTGACAGTGATAGACCTCATGTGTGAAACACAAACTAAAACATTTTGCAAGCGGCTATCATAGAGTTACTTGAGCCCTTGGAACTTTTGAGGTGACCCAAAAATGGCACAGGAACGTGGTGATTTATTTAAATTACTGATGCTCTAATTTCTACGTGATTTCCTATTTTTTAGGGGTTATACTGTGATTGTACAACGTCTATTGTTCATCAACAAACGAATATCAAAAAGCTTTTATTCAAATTTAAATTATAGAATTGCGCGCAATCACAAACATGGAACCTGCTTACATGAACTCAATACGATTGACTCTACAATTGGAATTTTTTTAAATCGGTGATTGACATTTGATCATTTTTGAGCGTAAGCGAATTTTGTAATCAAAATTTGTGCTAAAACTGAGAAGAAATAAAAATAGTGTATAAATTGAAAACTAGGTTTTTAAAAACCTTTATGGTGGCACCGATGTGACGCGTAGAAAAATAGATTCAAAACGTCACACCGTTGCACTAATCAATCAGAGCTCTGCACTGCCACGCGCATGAACTACACAAGCCCACATCTCAGTGGCGGAAACTTTTTTCCGTAGGAAAAGTAAAGCAAACATAACAATTAATAAGCATTATGTGTACATTTAAAAATGAGCAACACCATTGACACACCATTTGAGTGGAGCGATGAAAACTGTGGCAATTGTACCAAGGTTCGAGTCCCGTTAGGTCGAAAAAGCATTTGTTTTACATCGGATATCGTACAGGAAAGTTTGAGGTGTATGTGAAGCAAAGACAGGACACTGTTGGTGTGTCCCTGTTAGGGGAAAACCTGCACTCGCCTGCCTCAGTAGTCTAGGAGGAAATGTCATTTACTATCATGACGTATTTGCTACACAAGTGGGAGACACACCTGCTACACAAGTGGGAGACACACCTGTTACACAAGTGAGGGACGCATCTGCTACACAAGTGGGGGACGCACCTGCTACACAAGTGGGAGACACACCTGTTACACAAGTGGGAGACATACCTGTTACAGAAGCGTTGCCCTTTGGTGGGTGAAAGTTCACCAAGGAGTATTTTCAGCAAAGTTGTCTTTCCAGCCCCGTTGTCCCCAACGATGCATGTGCGTGACGTCATAGTCGTCGAAATATTCACGTCTTGAAAGATGATAGGTCCGTCTTTGGAATATCTGAAGAATGGGGGACTCGTTACAAGCACCTCGACCACGTATAGTTCAATGACCTTGAACCTGGCCTCAATTGAGAGCATTCATATAGAAAACATTTCCTTGGCCTTAAACAAGCAGCAGCGCAAATATTTCATTTTCATAATTTTACAATCAGCTCATTCCTGAAGTGTCATGGGACGCTGTAAAGCAGTCATATATATCAGTAGTTTATCATCCTTGATTTATGACCAAAAAATAATGTACTACGCCAACAGAGTTACGTTCACACCAGTATTGCGAATGTGTCTATTAGTCTCTTTGAAAACCACGAACAGATGTTCATAAATCCAAAAACAGAAGAAAGTTAATTAGACATTCACAGAACGTTAAGAACTTCCTTCATTTATATCGTGAGCTAAGAATTCAACTTAAAAAATTAGTCTGTTCCTGGCAGTGTTCTAACAATACAAAAATTCGGCAAAAAGTCTACTGTCAAGAACAAAAAATTGAAATCAGGGGTCATTGACGTCATGTTTGATGAGAAGTGCGACTATTAAGGCGGTGTCCAACTAACTACAACTACACCATTGATCTGACCTGAAGGAGACTTCGTCCAGCTGCAGGATAGGAGGACTCAGCTTCTCCACATCAGGGAACGTGAACACCACCACCGTCTCCTTCTCCACCGGCTGCAGTTCAGGCCTGACGAGATAGCAGGACATCAGCATGTCATGATCAGAGTGTGACGACTATGCACCATTAACGTGCTCTAAGCATCACAAGTCGGAATAGAAAAGTTAGGTAATTCAAAGAACATGTCCAGGGTCAGAGGTTTGTGTTATGTTCAGCTTAACGCAACATCAAAAAAACGAATACCATCAGTGAAATCTGACATGCAACATCCAGCATACACAACGATTACAACAAAAGAATAATCTAAGAAATATCTATCCGTGACGATGTAGGAAGTATCGCTGCTTTACTAGCATAACAGTGAAACTTCATTGCTACATGACCAGGCAATAACCCCCATCAGCGACACGAAGCAATCACTGAGACCTAAATACGAATTCAAAGAACAGCACACTCACAATTTCTCGAGCATTTTAATTTTGCTCTGTACGAGGGAGGCGCGCTTGGCGTTGTATCGGAACTTGTCAATGAACTCCTGCACGTGGGCGCGGAACTGCATCTGGCTGTCGTACTCGCGCTGCTGGTTCTTGAGGCGCTCCGTGCGTGTGTTCATGAAGTTCTCGTAGTTCCCTCTGCAATGGCAAGGGGTATGTGAGACCAGAAGTGACATATGTAATCATAGGGGGTAACTGGTGTAATTGAGAGGAAATGGAGTGATAGGGGACAACTATAGTGATAGGGATAACTGGCATGATAAAAGGCAACTGATACCATGGGAGGAGGACTGGAATGAAAGACGGCCTTTGAAATGTTGCATAACACACACACACAACGAATCATCTACAAGCAGTTCAGGATTTTCATCAGTATGCATCAAAATAACGATATGATCCCACAATATTTGATCACTTTGAAGGAAGACAGCACAAAATTAATGCATTGACCCCCACATGTACTATGCTACCTGTAGGACTGCACCATGCTACCTGTAGGACTGCACTATACTACCTGTAGGACTGGATGGCCCTGGAGTGGAGGTGCAGGACGTCAGTAGGCACAGCATCAAGGAAGTGTCTGTCATGAGACACGAGTAGCAGTGTGGTGGGCCACATCACCAGGTATGTCTCCAACCAGATGATCGCCTTCAGGTCCAACATGTTGGTCGGCTCGTCCAGCAACAGCAGGTCTGGTCTGAGGAAAACAAGTCGAGTGAATTAATTAAGAACATGGTCACGTGGACAGCTCTAAAGTGAATTAATTAAAAACATGGTCACGTGGACAACTCTAAAGTGAATTAATTAAAAACATGGTCACGTGGACAACTCTAAAGTGAATTAATTAAAAACATGGTCACGTGGACAACTCTAAAGTGAATTAATTAAAAACATGGTCACGTGGACAACTCTAAAGTGAATTAATTAAAAACATGGTCATGTGAACAACTCTAGAGTAAATTAATTCAGTGGATCGAGTAAAAACGTACGAATACTTTATTTTCGAAGCTCATTTCTTCGGACTGAGTGCAAGGGTGTTTCTAATCTAATTTAAACGTAATAGCAACCCAACAACGTGGCTATAAAATAAAAAGTTGGAGGTCTTTACAGCCCACAATATGGACACGTTATGGGCGTTTAAAAATACACATTAGTATTTAAGCCCCATGTGTGAAATGGAGGTAAATGCAAGTGGGTACAGGGTAAGGAAAAAAGTCTAAAATATTTGTTGGTTAAATAGAAGTAAAATAAAATAACGAAGAAAATATGTGTTAACGAAACAAAAATAAATGGCATTACATGCACATTTGGAAAAACAACACTTTTTGCATTCTTTACTCAATTTTGCTTTTATGAACCATACACATGTGTCGGGTATTCGCCTCTTTTGTTATTTAGGTAAGGAACTTGCTGAATAGACTGGGTTTTACAACTCTTTTGCGCCACATCTTTAATTTAACACTTGAGCTTGCAAGCTCGTCTACACATGACACAGCCCTGCTCATGGCGCCGAAACTACCGCCTAAGAAAGAAAAGACGCATACCTACGCATGAGGGTACATCCCACTTAAGCTCGTCAGCACGAGGGGAGCATGAGCTCGTCAGCACGAGGGCAGCACGAGAGGAGCATGAGCTCGTCAGCACGAGGGGAGCATGAGCTGGTCAGCACGAGGGCAGCACGAGAGGAGCATAAGCTCGTCAGCACGAGGGGAGCATGAGCTCGTCAGCACGAGGGGAGCATGAGCTCGTCAGCACGAGGGGAGCATGAGCTCGTCAGCACGAGGGGAGCATGAGCTCGTCAGCACGAGGGGAGCATGACCTAGTATTGCAAGGATAAAGCAAATGTACTCACTGCGTGAAGAGGGCTCGCGCTAAAGCTATTCTCATCCTCCATCCACCAGAGAACTTTTTGGTTGCCTGCTGTTGCATCTCTCTCGTGAATCCCAGACCTGCACACAAGCCAACATAAAATATACTCGCTGTTCCTCTTCACAAGTAATGTTTTAGCTAAACCAGCACTTACAAAATATGCACACGTTTCTACAGAAAATGTTATAGAAATTTCGCTCGATAGCATTTCCTGCTGCACTGATGATTACCTCGAAAATTTGTATGACTGAGCCGCATGGAGTATTTTTTTCACTGGATCCCCAGCACGACCTGAACACAAACTTCAGTACTTCAGAGGCACAAGCGCAGCGACGGCAGGCACGCCAGGCAAGCCAATCCAGTTAGTCAGGCAAGTCAAGCAAATCAAGTCAACAAATACCCACTCACACACACACCACCACCAGTAGCAGCCCCTCTCTCTCCCTCCCCCCGCCACACACACATGAGCTCACCACATAGAATAACAGAGGCCTTGGCAGGCGCCTTGTCAGCCTCAATGGCCTGCAGCTCGGCGTACACGGTGGCCAGGCGGTCACTGAGGCCAGTGTCGCCGTCCCTGCAAACCACACATTGTTTATTGAGGCATGCTTCAACTTCAAGAATCTTCCTAAAATATCTTTCTGGAAATGGTTCACACTTCGTCTTAATCTGATGGTCTTGGAAAACTGGTACGATGTCTTGGTGTCCAGGAAATTTACAAGGACAGACAAGGCAAGCTCCACTGCGTTACAATGAGGCACATTACGCAAATATTAAATATGAAATTCCACGTTTTTTATGAAAATACTTCGGTCCATCATGACTCAGAAATTACAATAAAAATCCTTAAACAAAAAAAATCTATAGGAATATACTTGGCAACTAGAAATATACTTAATATATTAGTAAAGGTTTGGTTACACGTTATCCATGCTTTTTCATCATAAAAGTTCAAAATTTACCCGTAATTTTGACATAATATTAAGATCTTTGTTTCTCAACTGGTTATTGTAACTAGAGAATGCAGGTTCCTAAATTGCTTGTTAGTGGAGTGAATGCTTCCATTCCTTGTGACACTGAGAGGGTCACTGATCAATTGTACACTCTATACTAGAAAAGAGGAAATTGTGCAGGGCCTGTATATGATTGCAGATCGCGTGGGTGACAAACGCCAGTGCGTAATTTAAGAGCGTGCACGCGACTGAGTTGTCTGTGTGATTGAGGTGCATGTGCTTGATTGATACCCTTACGTTAGACAGCATGGGACTAGGGTAGCAACCCAGGAATGAAGCAAACGGCTCATTGTATTTGCCATATTCCATTATATTGTGTGCGGCAGCGTACCCAGCAGCAATACGCTGTTGCAGTTCCTTCTCCTCCTGCAGAAGCCCATGGCGCACGGTGTCGCACTGCAACACGCTCTCTAGGGCGCTAGTGTCATCCGCTGTGACCTCCTGCTCTACGTGCAGCACGGAGATGTGTGCCGGGATGCGCAGCACACCCCTGTTCACATGGTATTGTGTATTGTTATTTAGTGTGTGACTGTACAGCACGTTCCTGCAACACACAGTGCAGCGCTGCTAGTAACATACCTGCAATACAGTGCAGCGCTGCTAGTAACATACCTGCAACACACAGTACAGCGCTGCTAGTAACATACCTGCACAGCACACAACCAACACAGTCGTATTGCATACCGTAACTTAGTACGTGCATAATTTACACAACACCCCATGCATTCAACAAGTCCAGACACAACCTAACAAAAATGACATGACCACACTTTTTATTATCACATATATTAGGGGAATGTAACTACAAGTAAAGGAACAGTATCACTACTCAGTATGATGCCAGATGCAGGCATAGCAGCATCGTTTGGATAATACAATAAAGTCTAATACTACTTCGTAACAGAAAGCTCTCTTCATAATCTCAATTCTTTGTAGTTCCTGCTTTAATTTCAGACTGTAATAAAAAGAAAGCTGTATTCTTTCCATGCACTACACGGATCAGCTTCACTAGAAATTGTCGCAAAAAATCTATCATAGATACTGGAATCTCTAATGTTGCAATACAAAAGAATTCAAACTAAGAATAACATTTCACTTACAAGACACAACCTTCATCACAAACCATACACATGAATGCAAATCACTATTTTCCAAAATACATCATAAAATAGCGCTCTTCATTTAATAAGAGACGGAGAGACAATCCTTGCATGAAATTATAACTCGTTCCTCACAACACTAAACAATAATACGCCTGAACACTGTGTTCTGTATTGGAACAGGGGGACTGCATTGGGTCAGACACAGGGAGTGAAACACAGTAAACAATACGCGTGAACACTGTGTTCTGTATTGGAACAGGGGGACTGCATTGAGTCACACACAGGGAGTAACACAGTAAACAATACGCGTGAACACTGTGTTCTGTATTGGAACAGGGGGACTGCATTGAGTCACACACAGGGAGTAACACAGTAAACAATACGCGTGAACACTGTGTTCTGTATTGGAACAGGGAGACTGCATTGAGTCACACACAGGGAGTGTAACACAGTAAACAATACGGCTGAACACTGTGTTCTGTATTGGAACAGGGGGACAGCATTGGGTCAGACACAGGAGTGTAACACAGTAAACAATACGCGTGAACACTGTGTTCTGTATTGGAACAGGGGGACTGCATTGGGTCAGATACAGGAAGTGCAACACACTTGCTCCCTCAGGACCAAGATTATGTTGTTTATAATAAATAGAATTCAATTAGGCAACGAAATATGACCTCAGTTAGAGATTACTCGTTACTGAGGTCAAGAAATGATCACAGGCGAGATTCAACAGGGTACTTCGAAAATAATTTTTTTTAGATTCACATTATGTACCTTAAACGTGTATATTGCCATGTATTTTACCGTATTTGATTTAAACAATGAAGGTGTTGCACCCAGATTTAAGACCAAGGCGTTGCGTTTAGCCCTAAGTCCAAGGCGTTGCGTCCAGTTCTAAGCATGACCACTTACGCTGCAATCATCCTGAGTAGCGTGGTCTTGCCCAGGCCGTTACGACCAATGAGTGCATAGCGCCGCCCAAACGACAGTGTGATGGTCGAGTTCTGGATGAGCACCCTGCAACACAGACACCATCATCATCATCACACCCTGCAACACAGACACCATCATCATCATCACACCCTGCAA
>VCRD01009754.1:0-13943 GCA_006783055.1 Trinorchestia longiramus | reverse complement strand
TTCACTTAAGTTCATGCCCAATAGCTTCATTTCATCCCCAGAGGGTAGTGTTGCAACGGCTTGTTCGTCAGCTTTTGTGGACGACTTGAGCAGACCTCGGGCTATGTGTTGGGTTACTAAACACCGGTGATTGTTGAGGGGTAATGCTTGCCCTCTTTAGTGTTCATCGGTATAATTAAAAGCTCTTGTTCTAGGAGGCTGGAAGTAATGTTTTGCACTTAAGGACCTTCTCTTTTTTAACCTTTCCCTCATGAAAAGGGCTGGCGATCAAGCCACTGACCTCCTGCAGGGGTGTTTTCAGTACTTTTGGTGTCTGCTTCATTCAATTTTTCGCTCCCTTAAGATGGTTCCATCTTCATGAAACATTATTCGAGCGGGTGCAGTGGATTAAGCCTCTTTAATATTATAGCTTAATTGCATTGTTAGCTTTATATTTTATTTAGTATTCGATAGGTAAATGAGCATTCTCTTGGACGTGGTACCTGATAAAAATTTTATTTGCACAATTTTGCTAATCTGTCTATTGCCTCGTGAGCTTCCTGCCTGCCACTTTTAGTGTTAAATACCCAGTGCTCTCGTGCGGCAGAGTAGCTGTAACATATTGTTTTATCGTAATAAAAAAGATGTAACTTGACACGGCTGTCTTTATCAACCTAATGTATTTTAATTCATTTACAATTAAAAAAGTTTTGAATAAGATTGCGATTTCTAAGAAATAATGGTATGAATGCTTCGAAAATGTTCGTAATTATTGAGTAAAGCCTATTCTGCAAAACTAAAAATACTTTTGGAAACTTGAGATATTAGCTGTACGCCAGCGAATGTAGAGAGCAGTGTAACTATCCTGTTATTCTTCCAAAAAACACATGATATGTCGACACCGTTTACCTGTGCTACATATTCTTGCGAGTGACCTATCTTTGGTTTCTTTGTCATTCTCGGAAAGGATTTTGTTAGCAGGGATTCTGTTCGGTCGTACTGTACCAAGAGCATAGATATACATTCACTTGCAAGATCATAAGTAATCCAACAGAAGTGTAATATTTGTCGAATTACAATTTATGGTAAACATTCTTTGGTATCTTTCGACACGATGAGCTACAATCCTGCTTGGAAAGCCAATATCAGGTTCTCCTGAGAGCTTATACTCGGTTATTCTCCAGACCAGTACACATCTAAAAGTCATAAAACTACCCATTTACACTGCATAATACAAAGAGATTTGAAATCCAATTTATAAGCTTTGAAGGCATGAACTGTTTCAAGTAGCATCTGGCTTTGGTTGCACGAATCTGTTCACCTATGGAAAGACATTCTTTCATGGGATTCTTCAAGAAACTCGTCTTGAGTGAATTGATTACTTGTCTAAGCTTGAACAGTCTATCATGATACGGATTACTTTGTGGCAGATCATCTGAATTATTTAAAAAAAGCAAAAACTGCCTAATTTTTTCAAATTTGGACAGTCATTGTCTCTTTAGATGTCTTCTAATGAATAATCTATGCGTGGAGGTTTAGCAATCTCTATTTGTATTTGCTTACTAGGATCTTTTTGAGCACTAAAATTGCGGGTTTCTTGGTGAATAATATTTACCAAATCATCGGTAAACAAAAAACGGAAAAAGGCAAGTGCAGTTTCCAGATGATTCATTCCAGGGGTATTGTCGACGCTGCTGATTAACATCACACAATCTTCAGGAAGTTGTAAGTTCTTTCTTTTCCAAACAACTTTACGAAAAAGGTTTTACACCTTTGAAACAGATCGTCACGTTTTCTACTTCAATCCCAGTGGAGTTTTCATTAATTGAGATGCGTGTTTCACTGGAGATCCTGAAAGGTAATAGATCAACAGTGTCATGATATGGTTTAGTTGACTTCTTCTGAATTCTGTAATTCGTGACAAAAAGTAGGATCATTAACTTTACTCTAACGGAAGCACTTTTTGCTGTAAATCGTTATAAATAGGGATTGAAGCTTGAACTTTTCCTCTTTCAAGCTGCTCGTTAGATATGTGCCGATGTTAATAATTTTCACCATTGACTAAAATATCTTGCTCTATTGCTGTGTACTTAAAAAGTATTGTTAAGCTTCGACTTCTGGAGATTATTGAAGCTTTCTTAGAGTGCTTCTATGAGTTGGTCAACATCATCGGGAGCTTCCTGATGCTGAAATGATTAAATTGCATTAAAATCACCCAGATCAAGGACGTTCAGGTCAGGAGTATTTCGAGGTTGACAAATTAATTCAATTTGTGATGCCAGACGTTCTGCAGTTTTACTTAATGCCAGATCATTTTACTCTGTATGGAGACGACTATTACCGTGCTGCATTTGGATAATTTTGTGAGCGGATGTAGAAAGCTTTTCCCCCCAATAGGAACCAGGTTGTTTTCCATAATATATTTGCAATCGTCCTCCTAGGTTACCGACTACATGCATTTGGTTGTAGGTTAATTACAACTAGTACACTTTGCTACCTCTTTGGTAATATATGGCCAAATCGCAACACGGCATTGCGTTTATTAAACTGAGGAACACAATTGAAGGGTGGACAGCACTAGTGGACTACTTGCATTTTTTCCCACGGGAAAAAATGCAAGTAGTCCACTAGTGCTGTCCACCCTTCATATAGTAAACTACTGGATCGTAATCGCCTCTGTCAGCGCTGTGTTAGCGACAGCACGGGAGTGGACTACTTGCATTTTTTCCCGTGGAAAAAAATGCAAGTAGTCCACTAGTGCTGTCCACCCTTCAATTTCTGTCGAGTTAGGTCTAGCAGCTGTTTTAAACTAATTTTGGGCGGAAGAATCCAAAACTGATCTAATTTTTTCTCTATCATGTCTAGTTTGAAAACTATGTATAGTGTCCTCGTTTTCCTAAGAAAATATGAAAAACACTGTACTTAACAGATGTGTCCTTGTTTTATAAAAACTTCAAACACTGACATGCAATAATATAAAAAACAGACGCGACGGCAATGTTTATTTAACACTTACAGTGACACGATAAAGAATTCAATACATCGAATAATGGAGAAAATCTAAAATTCTAATCAATAATATTGGCTCAAGTGGACATGAATTATTCATTTTAACGTAAATAGGAAGTTCTCAAAAGGATACTGAAAATCATTGCGTTTTTTATTATTTATCTAGAAAAATATCAAAAGTGCTAACGCTACAGCATTTAATACATGTATTTAATTTTTAGTTGCATCTCCTTTGTTGTGTTTTACAGCAATGAGGCTGTTTGCATAATTGCAGGTGAAGTTCTTACATGTTTCATGTGTAATACGGGACCACTCTTCCATGCAAAAAACTTTTAGATCTTTCATATTCTGAGGATTACTTTGTAGACATTAATTTTAAGAATCCTCCGCAAATTCTCGATCGGGTTTAGGTCAGGTGACTGGCTGGGTCACTTCATGCTATCAATTTTGTTGTCATCAAACCATTTTTTCATTAGTGTCAATATGCGTTTTGGGTAGTTGTATTACTGAAAGACTAATCACCCTCTAATTGAAATGAATTGACAGGGCTGAAAAGTTTTTCATTGAGAATATCTCTCTACATGATAGGATTCATTCTTCTTTCAATTACCTTTAATTCTCCACTTCCACGTGAAGAGAAACATCCCCAAACCTTAATACTACCCCTCCATTTGAATTCGGTTATATTTGACCATCTTTATGCTAAAATCAAGTAACTTGTCAATTATCCGACCTGATGAATTTCTTGTATATTCTTCAATTTTTTTGACTACATTTTTGTATAAATTTTCGATGTCCGTAAACTTCTTCGATACATTAATAAATCTTCCAGAGTTTAACCTTTCTCCACAGTATTTTTTTATTTTCAACTCTCACTTTATAAAACTGTACTTTTAAATTTAATTGCCTCTCATTTATCAAAGTTTTGTTTCTTAATAATCGACTTTACTTCTATTGTGATATCGTTCATGGTGACAGTAGGATTGGTAACTGTAATTTCAGGGAGTAGGTATTCTAAGCATTTATCATTTATAGCCGTTTGGAGACCTTTAAATTGACATCCACAAGTATATCTGAAGTGTTTCAAAGTCTGTTTATGTGTATATTTATTAGTCACTTCTTTTTTACATGTCCCACAATAATGCTTCCTTAATTGTGATATGGCAAGCATTACAAAATACATTTGAAGTTTTATTCATTTTTATATCTTTTATTTGAAGTCATTTTCAAATTTGGATTACCGGTATTTATAGTCATTATTTTCTGAAGATGTTTCTTAGAATTCGTATGCTTTAATGTATTTCTACAGTTACATAACGAACATGCATCCAATGATTTGGTATCTATTATTTTTATTACATTATAGAATAAACTATTTAAAAAAATTTAAAAAATATAACACGACTCATTCTTCAGCAATTGTGTTAAATCTTATCATGTGTTTGCCTGTGAAGAACGGTGAGCTCTTTAGCTGCCGTGTTCGATTTTCACTATCCAGTGGTAACGAAATAGGTAATTTTATGTTACGTAGACAGTGAATTACTAATAACGCAGAAATCACACATATGCACATTCAATTGAAAGAGGTGTTCCCTTCAAATCCACACATCTTAACAGCGTATGTCTATGGCCACTCAACATACCCCACAGATGACTTCAGATCAGAGTCCAGATGGATTACGGTACGACAAGTCAACCCACTCAACTTGTGTGATTCTCCTTTTAAAAAAACTCGAATCTATTCCGGGGGTTTCAACCTACAGCTCAACCATATAAAGCGTGAACGCTACTAATATGTTACAGGTCACCGGACTATAATTTGGAATTTTTATGCTATTTCCGCTAACTTTTTCTCAGTCTGAGAATGTTTTAGTCGAATTTATACTAATTATACCTTCATGAAAAAAGTATATTGTTTGATTGTATGGAAGAATTATTTTGTTTGATTGCAGGTACATGAACGTATATTTTAGAAAATTATGTTATTGGTAATGCAATGTTAATTTATAATTGCGATGATACATGGAAGAACTATCTTGTACGATTACCATTGCAAGAATTAATTTTAAAAATTATTTTGTTAATGTTAATTCAATGTTAATGTGGCGATATGGAAATTTGGCCTACCTATTATTATTATTTGTTTAGGATATAGAAATGATTTGCTTACTAACATTTGTAGAATGATTGATTGAAGATGAGTTCTTTTCTCTTTCTCATAATTTACGTATATCTTGGTTTCCGAAGGATGGTTTTCTGCATGCTGATTTCTCTTCATTCTCAATTAATGCTTGTAAATGACATAATTAATGTAAGAAATATGACAATCTCCTTCAGATGGGCCCTAGTTCTCCACATGAATGTAATGATTAAAAGGTTTCAAATTTTTCAAGGGCAGACGTGAGAAGGATAATAAATACACATAGAAAATTTATCATGATTTATTCTAATGCTTACAGAGATGAATGAATGCAGTCTTCCGTATACGACAGCTGAACCACAAAATATTGGACCTTATTAATAGATAATCGCATTTCAAAGTGCTAAATATAATAGTTAGGTGCGACACGGAACAATCAAAATTCAATGGGAACGTTCACATCGAAAAACGAAAATTTACCCTATCTCCAATTCTTTCTATATTGACATAATAAAACTTTAATACTCTATATTTACACTGGAGATTTAAAACTGGTGACGGGAATATAACATAATATGTTTATGTTACATAATTCAACATCCCCTCAACACACACGTTTAAGGGCACTTGTAAGATCTACTACTGTTTATCGGCATGATAATTTTAATTTGATTTCCCTATAGACAATTTGACACTCTTATCCTACCACCTATCTCCTAGGTGCAAGCTTTCACCCCTACATGGCGATAGGTCACACTACCGTCGCTAAGTCTGGCATCCAATTCCCTTTAGCTCTATGCGCTCCCTTGCTTTATACGAGCTTACTACTTTTGTTTTTTATTCGTTGCTTTCTACTTTCGCTTGTTGTAGGGCGCTCTTACCCTTTCCCACCAATTGCTCAAGTTTGTTTGGCTCTGTTCTGTTGATCTCAGCACTTTTGTGGTCCTAACGCCTCTCAGATGATGGTTTCTAAAACACCAAAGGATTATTTAAGCAGCTGTCGGGAAATCAAAAGTTCAAGAGAAGTTCATCAACAGAAGGTTGAACACTGTGCTGGGAAGCGATAGGGCATCGACGAACGAAGGCAAGCGAAGTCTACAAGGAGTCAAGACGAAAATCTTCTTGACGTGGAGGTGAGAATACTTCTGCAATAGGAAACAGAAACAATATGCCATAAAACAGCATAACGTATTAGGGCACCTCTGTCAAGACTTATGGAGGATTTGTTATTTTCTAGGGTGGGAGGTTTGTTGTAACTGGATCCTAGAAGAAGTTCGTGCCCATGAATTCTTGTGGAAGTTCGTGCTAACATGGGAGAAGTTCTTGCCTATAAGTAACTTGGAGAAGTTTGGGTATTCATCGTTAATTTGGAATTAATGTCTGCTGTCAACGTGGAATTGATCTCTTCGTTAATCATCTCGAAAAATTGTCGACAATAACAACGTGGAAATATTAATTAGCACGCTTAAAACCAGCGACACTACTTTAACCCAGGGGAAGTTGAAGAGACATTACGCCGGTATGCATGCTTATGCATAGTGCAAACAATAAGGAAGGCTTTTCGATGCGGAGCAAGTGCCCAATAGAGTGAATTCTTAGAGTACGACGAGCGTGAGGAAGATGCCATTATTCGGATCATTTAGTATCAGCGAAATTAGGTGATGGAATTGCATTGATTTTCATTGATTCATTACATGTTCACGTGCCATTTTACGTGTGTTGTTGGTTTGAACAGTGTGCCAATTCCCTGCTATTCAGTGTAAAACGAAATTAGGTAGTTATTATGAGTGGAATTAGGGTGAATTTAGGCAATAGGATTACATGGATTTGCATTGATTTTATGATATATTTGGGTGCCATTTACGTGTGTTGTTAAGTATACATTGGTAAACTAACATGTCATATTTGTTCGCTTCTTGCATAGGCGCCATTTATGAATAACGTGTCATTGATTGTTAAGGGGTTTGGAGCCTTCCAATTTGCAACAACTGTGCCTTGATAAATAATTGATTGCCATCTGATTATTGTAAAAGTGTATTATTATTTAGTATTATTTTTACCTTAAAAGATTCAATTTAAGTGCTCGTAAATATTATTATTATTTCATGCGTTAATGAAGAGACACAGTTCGTATTGCCACATTAACATAACTAATTTTAAAGGTATTGTTGAAGAAAAAACTGGATTGCAGGCTTTGGAACGAACTCGTATCTGAATTGAGCGGCATTGTTGTAAAACTGGTTATGCAAGTCACGCCAGGTGGGACCTTGGTCTACAGCTCGCGGGTGTAGGTTCGCCCTGTCCGGGAAGCCGTTGTATTGGATATTTTGAGGGAGAGCTGAATGAAGAGTAGACGCTTCAACGTATGTCCTCTAAATTCAAACAAACAAACAAAAAACAAACAATCTTTATTTCCAATCGAGTACATAGTACATAGACATCAGTACATTGGTTTTTCAAATTCTTAAGGTTAACATTCTAAGAGTAGGGGTGATGGTAATCTCCATGCGACGATTCCGGGAGGTTGATGGGCGTCTTGAGGGCTTAGCGCAGTGGTTCCCAATCTTTTTGTACCACAAATCAAGTACCACTTGGAGGTCCCGTTCAGTCGCTGCGTACCACCTGGTTCCAGAAAAGCTAAATTCGATCAGATATCACTTTATTTCCATAATTGTACAAGTAGAACACGCAAATCAACTAAGAAAACAACAACTCAATGCANGGTCAATGCGGGGCATGACTTTACTCACAGCACATCGGAAATCATGCTCGGGCGCATCAAGACGGTTCCAGCTCTTCGACTTGATGGTCATGAAGGCTGAAAATCCCTGCTCGCACTCCCACGTCGAAGGAGTGAAATAACAAAATATAAATTGTTCATGACCCCGAAAGTGTTCGCGTACCACTAGTGGTACGCGTACCACAGTTTGGGAACCACTGGCTTAGCGGGTTGAGTGCATGGCGCGGCGTACGAGAAATAACTCGTGTCCATGGCCGGGTTCGAACCCGCAGTCTTTCAACATGAAGCAGAGACCCGATACAGAACACGGGCCGTAGACCACTCGACCACTAGCGAGCGTAGCACAGAGCTAGCGTATTATGACAGTGTACTATAATTAACATCTATTGTAAAAATAGAACTGTAGTAAGTCATAAAAGCCTCATGGCAAAATTAGAATAGAATTAAATAATTCCAAAACAAATAAAATGAATTGAAGTAAAGCAATGTGATCATTCTGTAATTCCGAATAGAATAATGGAAAACTTTATATCCGTATTCATTATATTTTTATTTTCAATCTCATATGGGACATTTACTTCTAAATGAGAATTGTGCCAGGATGATCTTATGACTTACTACTCGTGTATTTCCAAAAGAGTTTTTGACGACGTCTTCGAATGATAACTAAACATTCTTCTCAAGGTCTGACATAATCCTGATAAACTGTTCATTTTTGATAAGCTCCCGAATTTGTAGACCATCGTACAAACCGGCCTTGATTTTCTTAATTCACAGTCCAGGAAATTGCAAGATGATGCACTTGAAACAGTCGCCCTCAATTGACAATGCTTTTATAAATTGCTTCATGAGACCTAGTTTTATGTTCAGAGGTAGGAATAAAATTTTCTTTGTCAGCAAGTGGTTCATGTAGAATGTTGTGATTTTCAAGTTTAAGATCAGATCTTGAAAATGGGTAATATTCGTAAAATTCTGTTGTTAATATATCAAATCCATTTACCTTGAACATCACTGATTCAGCAGCACTGGCTTTGAGATTCTATGCAGTACTGCGTTTTAGTTAAAAAGCGATTCAGTTTTTATTTCATTCTCTTTCATACTTGGGAAGACGGCCGACCTGAATTTCGTTTAACTCTAGGCGAGCTGAAATTGACTCATTCTGTTGTTGACGTTCCACTTTTCACTTTTTGGGTCCAAGGTTATCACGACTGATCGTAGTTTTTGACTCAAAGTGACTCGGTCAGTCCCTAACATTTAAAATACCATTGTTAGTGATCAACGGGGAAGTGTTAGTACAACTTACCACGTAAGCCAGGCATCACTTAATATTGCAATCTCTTCTTGAATGTGGATAACATCCAACATTCAGTAATTATCCTGGAAGTATGCGACAACCTCTATTGAAAATTGAATGTACTATTGACTATAATTTGCAACATATTATCCTGGTTTCATAGCACACTGGAAACATATATAGTAATGATGGAAACATATATTGTAGTGAATGAACAACCAAATTATCCACCACATTTTGGTGGATTTAAATAATTCGAGCTAGCATGCTATTTTCAGGTCCTTTCAACTAACAAATATTAAGCTAGTTTTTCAAAACTCGTTATTGCATGCTATAAAAGCTCTGAGTACTACAGTATATTTGACGCTAGTTGTCTTGTACATCATGTGTGTATCTTTATTAAGTATATTCAATAATACAAAAACTAAAGTTACATATTAATGACACCATGACATTGTAGGTCAAAACTTTTCTAAAATCATTAATAAAGGTATTCAAGTCGTTTTTTTTTTCATTTCACAATAGTTTACGGATGAGCAAAACACTCACTTGAGTGAAATAGAGATCCTCGACTTTTGAAGTCAAGCTTCCCATCTTTCGCATGACACTTTTCATCTACCATAACGATATTTGTATCTAAAATGATTCAAACATTTGGAGCTTGGATTGAACAGACGAGAAATGCCTCCGTAAAACTGAAGAGGTCATTCAGATGATTGGAGAGATGGCGTCCGTCAGAGTGTTTGCCGAGATAAAGTGAAATGTTCAACGGAAAATCATGAAGTGAAACTCATGTTTTAACGTAAAATTTGAAATGTTTCCCTTTAATTAATTACGATGATAGTTTCTACAAGGTAAATTCGGTGAAACATACATGTACGTATATGATAAAAATGTTTCATTTCTCCTTTTGAATGCCTCCTGTACATCTAGAGCCTGCCTACAATGATCTTAAAACAAACGAGATAAAATGCAGTAGACACCTTTTACTTCCAGCAGGAATAGATTTGAAAGCTGAAGAAGCACAGGAGTTTAGTTTAGCGAATTTACTTATATACCGTAATTAAGTAATCAAAACAGTAATAATCGCATCTCTACCTTTCTGTTGAAGGAACTGCGATAAAAACTTATGAGTTGGAATACATAACTTCAAAAGAAACCCAAGGAAATTCGATATATTATTTTACTAGAGTTTTCCTGAGGATTCTTCAGCTACCAAGGAATTTTTTACGTGCAACATACCAAGTAATTAAAATTCTTGAACAATACACAAATTATTACCGAGGTCTTGACACAAATGGCGAAAACTTCAACGCAATTTATCGTTCATCCTACTACCCAAAAACACTGAACTTGAAATGAAACGATGGGTTATTTCCGTAGGTATTATGATTCATTTATGACACAAACTCAGTATTGGGTCTAATTCGTAATTTTACTTAAACTTCTGGAAGAAAAGCTGAATAAATTCAAAAATATAAATGAAGTATATTGTCAAATAATAAAATAGGTTTCTATTTGTATCTCTTACCTATGAAACAAATATTTCAAATAGGTTCTTATCAGAGGAAGTCGAGATTATCACTAGAAGCCCACGTAGTTATGATTTTCACCCACTCAGAATGGAGGAAAAGTGATCGAAAATGTCTACCACATAATTAAGTGGCGTGTTAGATGAGAGCTCTCAGTTTCCTTTGACGTATAATAATTCAGCTTTAATAACTCGCTGTGACGACGTCCCTCAGGTCACCTCTTCTCTTGCCGACGCTTAATAATTCGCAGGTGCACTTAAATTCCAGCGGAGAAATTCACCGCACTAGCAGCTTGTGCTCCTCTTTTTCGTGGCGTTGAGCCTCAGCCATTTTTATTCACTGCAGTTATCCTTTGATGAAATCTGTGCCTGTAACGAACCGAGACTCGCAGCCTTTGACCCATGGATCTGAAGCATATAAAATCGAGTGCAGTTTTCCGAGCTCTCCGGTGATTGACATGAAATATTCTTATCTTAAATTGAATAGTCGAGCTCAACTCGTCAAGGAATGAATACAGTGATGTAGGTAAGATTCATGAAGCTTTGCTCCGAATAGGTAGAATAAGTCTACTAGGGACGTGCACTAGCATGCTAATTCTCAAGGATAATGACTGCCTGCTTACTCGATGCGTTAGGAAATCATCTCAGCAATAGTCGCTGCTAAATCTTGACAGAACCCTTGATGTAGAATTTAGCATCTTCTAACTCTGAAATCGACCTCAACGATATTAAAAACTTCGAAATACTCGTAATTTTCCTGAAAAATAACTAAGTACAGTTTTTTTCACTGGTTTGATCGTAGTTTTAACTACCACCTATAAACATAATTACATGATGGTATTCAATCTTTGGTGAAAGCATCATCCAATGATGTCAGAAGCATACTTGCAAGATGGATGAGTGATGTAGATACACAAGCGTGAATTAAAAAAACAGTTCAATATTCAGTCGCAAGTTCACTTTTGTAACTCAACTTTGGCTAATAGACTGGCTGGTGCTTCTATTTCAAATGCCAACTCCCACCGTGCATGCAAAGTTCTCTGGTTTACAATTGTGCGTTCAATGTGCATTTTCAAACATGGGTTCTATGTATTTGTTCAATTTCATCTACGATAAAAGATCGTGTTGAACAGTTGCCACACTAGAAACGCTTTAACGTATCGTGTTCATTTTGTTATATTTGATTATACAGGACGGTGAAGCGTTCATTTATTGTTTAGAAATTGTACAATTTTACATTCGAATCATGTTGAGAAATTTGTTGAGCTCTAGTGTTATGTATACATAATGCACACACATATACACACATACAGTGGGAGGAAACATATATTCGTACATGTTAATATTCTTCATTTATTAAATTTCTGATGAACAAAAAAGGAATATGCCGATACTTTACTGGCGCACACATGCATAAATTAAGAATATGCAAAAGAAACAAATGAATTGTCGTAAACAATGAATTTATATACAATTATATATATTTAGGGTGAAAAAAGAATTCGTACCTAACAAATTTCTGATTTTAGATGACACGAAATACTGTTTGGATAAAGTTTTTGTTACTATAACTTTCTCGCTTGTTTCAATAATTGTCAGTAGTCACATTGAGATGTCAAAATATTATCTAGTTCATTCACCCCTAAGAAATCATCCAGTAGTCACAATAATGGTGGGAGGTGAAGAACTCACAAAATCAGTGAAAACCTTGATTATTGAACAGTGTCAGGTTGACAATATTGACAGGAAAATATCGAAGAACTTCCCAATTCCATTTTTTACAATAGCTTCATTGATTCAAAGCTATAAGATACCAGGAACTGTCGAAAATAAAATAAGATCTAGTGCATGACGTAAGATTTCTCCGCCAACCTTGAGTAAAATCAAACGAAGGATCGAAAATAATGCAATGATAACCAAAAAGAAGTTACAAATAGATTTATTAGCTTCAGCAACTAGGGTTACACTGCGAACTATAAGCAATGAACTTCATAGGGATCAACTGTAATCACGCTGTCCTAGAAAACTCCACTGTTGACTAAAAGGCATAAAAGATGCTCGTTTAAAATTTGTTTCTGAACTAAGAAATAAACCTGATACATTCTTGGAACACGTTCTATGGACAGACGAGCCGAAAAATGATATGTTTGTACAAAATACAAGCTGCCATGTTTAGAGAAGAGATGGTACAGCCCATGTGCCGAACACAATTCCTACTATAAAGTTTGGAGGTGGTAACATCATAGTGTAGGAGTGTTTTTCTACAAATGGCACTGGAAATATACAGGTGGTAGATGGTAAAATGAGTGCAGAGATGTGCTAAAATATTTGAAGAATAATTTATGTGATTTTGTAGACAAGCTTCATCTCAATGAAAAGTGGGTTCTACAAAAAGATAACGACCCTAAGCACACGGCAAAGTCTACAAAAAATGGATTGTCAGTCACAATCTAAAATCACGAGAATAGCAAAGACTGTCTCCGGACTTGAACACCACTGAAAATTTGTGGCGTTATTTGAAAATTAAAATTGATTCATAAGTTACAACGTAAATTTACGATTTGAAGAAATTTTATAAAAAGGAATGGGGCAAAATTCTTAAAAGAAACACGTAAATCATTGATTCAGAACTAAAGAAAAAGATTTATTGAAGTTGGACTGAATAATTGTTATGCTACTAAGTATTTAATCAGAATTATCCATTATTTATGTTCTGTACGAATACTTTTTCACTCCTGAATATTTAAAATTGTATATAAATTCATTTTTACAGTAATTTGTTCGTTTCTTTTGCACATTCTTAGTTTATGCATGCATGTGCAAATATTGTATCTGTACATCTCATTTTTGTTCATTAGAAATTGAATAAATAAAGAATTTTAACATGTACGAATATATATTTATCCTTGGTGTACAATATTATCACTATAATATATGTGTGTATATGTATGTATGAATAAACCGATGCCAATGATGGAAGACCTGAACAGAGCACACCATCTTAACATTGCCATTGGTTTTGCTTATTTTTGTACATTCTCCATTGCCCTTCTCATCATTAAAGGTTACTTGTAACAAATTATTTATATTTTGTATCTGTCGTCAATACTTTGATTTATGTATTAGAGATTACTAATGTTGGAATATGTCCTAAAATGTTCATTTTGTAGGGTAGTGTGGGGGCAAGTCGGACATGGGGGCGACCCGTACAGTCGCGATTGACAAAAAACAAATGGCGGTATGATGACGT